>NQII01005180.1:0-39341 GCA_002778355.1 Clitarchus hookeri | reverse complement strand
GGGGGGGGTAGGTGCAGAATGATGGTCTGGGAAGGGGGACCAGGTCCTCTGATCCTCTCCGGTTCGCTGGACATAGCTCGGAGCCTCGAATCCTCTTTTACTGATCTGAGGATCAAGTGGCTCATTTCGCTAAGAGCCTCGAATCCTCTTTCTCGCCTTAGCAATTTTCAGCTATTGCTTCGAGGAGCTTCAAATCAGCTTTCCTCATTTTTCCATTTTTTTTTTTAAATTAATTTTTGTGGAACCACTACCCTGCATAAACAATGACATGCTATATACACAATAAAATAGGAGCTACTCTACTTATTAAAGACAAATTTAATTTAAAAAAAAGTCTTCTGCTGAAATTACTTTTTGAAGTGAAACTTCCTTGGGCGCGATGAGAGTAAAATTACAAGGTCATATAATATGAAAAGTTTTGCAACATTTGTGAGGCAAAAAAGACGGAAGATCTGCACTCGGCTAGAGAGAAAAGAAAGCCAAAGAAGTTTCACTTCTGTAACGTGTAGTGATATACATGCGCTCTTTTTTAACACCAACTTCCTTTTCATGTACAGCTTGGAGAGCACCACCAAAACTGTTTGAATTGATAAAATTACAGGAATTCAGGCTCATCAGTACAATATCTTCTTGCGACCTCTGTTTAAATATGCGTATGTGTTTGAATGATTTGATATTTTTATTTTGTATGTTCCGGTCAGTCTATTTTATTACTAGACGTTCGACGATTTAAGTAAAATGAATATTTGCTAATTAGGTACCGAATGGTTTTTCAAAATTATATTTTTGTTTACAGAGCCCAGGTTTTATGGAAAAGCCTGTTACTGCAAACACGAATGTGTACCTACGGATTGAAATGATGACTGGCGACGATTATTGCAAGAGTTTAAATAATATAAACTTTTTGAATATAAAAATAATTGACATAGTTACAGTTATTCATTTAATGTGTTCATATTTTTTTTTCAAGAAAACTATATAGACCATACCACAACGGTCCGCGCTGGGAGAAAGGCTTTTCCAACGACGGAAATATTACGAATACTGTAATAAATCCAAATGGCAAGAAAATTGCTCTCTCGCTGATGCAGTTGGGTCCTTGATCGACCCCCACGACGACCACTGTTCAGCACACATTTTGAAATAATATAAACGGAAGTAAAAAAAATCTAATATTGATCAAATATCGCTCCCAGGACAGAGAGTATTAAACTTTTCAAGCCGGTGTCCTATGTCTGGGAGTTTACACAGGACGTGACTTCAATTGTCCGCAGAAGAAAAAAGCAGGATATAAAGAGTAGCTTCTCGCGTCTGGGAGGAATCATGCGTTATTGAGAACACATTTCGCGGTATCTTAGGCTCCCGCCTACCTGGAGCTTCTTTCCACGTTTGATGCCGAGAAGCACGGGAGCGGTAAGGGCGACACTGTCACGCGCAACAAGCGCGCCATCGCCTCTAAGCGCAAGTGCTCTCAACTGGCGTGCAGTGTTCTCGTCGCGCTTCGTGTACCTACGGGACATTCAGCCGGCGACCCTAGTATTTCACAGGTGGGAAGTCTGTAGGAAGGTTCAATGCAGAGCCCTTGAGTAGTTTTGCATGTAGCTGACGCGTATATTAAAAAAAAAAAAAAGCAGTTTTCAGCCATTTTGAAGTACACTCTGAAACGGTGTTTCTAATGTGCGTGACGTCTTGAAAGCACTCAGCAGTTCTCGTATGAAGTGTGTTCTTTTCGTAGAGCAGCATATTGGACGCACTTTTAATAGTTTCGTAGGAAAACGCGAGTATTAAAAAAAAAACACTGCAACGCGGTTTAAGCGCCAGGTAAGCGGGGGCCTTAGTGTTGCTGTCAAATTTAACCACGCATTTTTATTGACCCCGATACATTACGCAGAGTTATACCGAATACGAGTACAGTACGAAACAAAAGATTTGTTCATTGTAAAGCCCATATCGATAGTTATTTGAATCTTAAATGTTTAATACACTATGGGTACGAGCATATAGAAAAACTTATTGTTTCCACTTGCCAGAGCTTATATAATGCTTACGGACGGTTTCAAAGAAAGCAGGAAACAAGAGCAGTTTGCGGATAGCTTTCTGCGAGAAGCGATGTCTTCAAGTAACGATGTGCAGTTACTCAATTTTAAAAAAAATTGATATAAAACTGTGTACTGAACTTTTTCTTCCATTCTTATGGCTATTCCATTCCAGCACTTGTCAACGTATCGTGTGTTAGCGTTTTCTTTTGTCTGTTCCAAATCGATCTTATTTTAATTTTTTTTAACTAGAAAAATTAATTTAACTCGATCATTGGCGCAACGGCAATGAGATGATGATATAATGGTATAAAAGTTCACATTGAAGTGCAATAAGTAACACTATGAAAGAACACTTCAGTTGCTGATTGTGTTTACAAGCTTAATAAGCTCCGGGGAAAATGTTTCTCTATGTGCAGGCGCATTTCAAACAGTGCTCAAGGTCATTCGCTGCTGTTTGCCAGCGCCAGAGGCAAGTTTTCTACGTATTCGTACCCTCATAACACAACCAGTACCATAAAAGAAAACTCAATACAAAACTTGTTGCTTACTGTATTTAAAAAGTTATATTTTTAAAGCCGTATTGGTGGAATNTAAAAGAAAACTCAATACAAAACTTGTTGCTTACTGTATTTAAAAAGTTATATTTTTAAAGCCGTATTGGTGGAATCATTTTATTTTCAAAATGCAACAATATGAAATACGACATTTGTAACATTTATACAGTAACATATATTTCGTATTAGAAATACAAAATATTTGACACATAGGACATTAAATACAATATTTTATAGCTACCACTTAACATGGTGATAAATCAGTCGAGCATAATATACTCATGTATATGCATTTACATTGAAATAAAATAAAATTANTAAAAGAAAACTCAATACAAAACTTGTTGCTTACTGTATTTAAAAAGTTATATTTTTAAAGCCGTATTGGTGGAATTATTTTATTTTCAAAATGCAACAATATGAAATACGACATTTGTAACATTTATACAGTAACATATATTTCGTATTAGAAATACAAAATATTTGACACATAGGACATTAAATACAATATTTTATAGCTACTACTTAACATGGTGATAAATCAGTCGAGCATAATATACTCATGTATATGCATTTACATTGAAATAAAATAAAATTANTACTTAACATGGTGATAAATCAGTCGAGCATAATATACTCATGTATATGCATTTACATTGAAATAAAATAAAATTAGATATAGATTTTTAAGGGTAAACACTGATATTTAATTCCGTTGCCTTTGCATTTATTCAGTGGTATAGGAATATTTATTCAGAAGTGAATTAAATATCTGTAATAATTTTCTGGATTACTATGTGACGTTCAGAACGTGCCATTACTTCTACAGGTCCGGCGAAGCTGTTGTTAATAAATTAAATTGCATCTGTTTATATTTTTAGTGCATGACTTTTAAGGATTTTGAAATAGGATGCATTTGCATAATTTAAGTGTTTGGGTTGGCCAAATAATTTTTAATTTTCGCGTTGATTTCGTTGAACCTGAGTTTTTGCAACTGGGTATATATTTAAAAAGAATATTTGAATTGAAATATGTTGCACATGTCTAAGGATTATCTTACCTATTTGTTGAAATATTAGAAAAATATACTTAAGTTCGGTATTAATAATTTAATTTTTACATGCAGTAAAACCATATTGTTGGTAAATCAGTTTACATATTCTCACAGCACCAGTAATGAAAATTATGTACGACATAGTTGCAATTTAGTATTTTATTTCGAAGTGTCAAATTTAAACAATTTACTCAATGGACATTAAAATACTTTAAGACGTGAAAGAGTATGTCAGGAAATTTCTAATGAAAGTATGTAATACACAGCACGTCAAATTATTCAAATTCAGATAAGTACGTCTGAATTCGAAATCCACCTCCAATCAAAATTCTTTACGGAATCCTACATAAAAAGTACAATAGTGTGGACGAATTTTGCAATGAAAATAAAATAGTGTGTATTATATAAGGAATGGCACATAATATCTATCACAACATTTTCATGTTGGCAATGTGTGTTTCGAGAATCGTAATAACAAATTATACTTTTGCCACGGTATTCTTATGGGAAATTGATTATTTCAGTACCGCCATATAAAATTTACGAAATTTTAATGTACAAACACACACCGTGTACACCACTGATAAGTACAAGAAAATATAATAAATATTAAATTGACACACTAAAACACAAAAAAATAATTACACAACGGCTTAAAGCTTCGTGCTGTACACATTATTAGAGATTTACAAATTGGTGTGAAATAAATCATACGAGAGGAAATTAAATAGCTCATCAAATGAGTTGAAAGAGTGTAAATGACTACGGCTATCTGAATAATGCCACGTCAAGTATGGTACAGTACAGTGATAAACGTGCACCTCAGTTTATTACCAGTAGGCCTTACCATCAACTACCGTTCACTGCTACGTTTTCGCAGAGATGGGATACGGAAAACTTACAAGCGAAACATTTTTAACATTATTGTGAACTCTTGTAGATATTTTTGAACCAGGATGCTTCGCTGCAGCACAAGTGAAAGCTATGCAATGCGATTTGACTACAGTAAGATAAACTGAAATCAGATTATTATTTACCATTGCACGCCTATGGTATATCATCGTTGAATTTAGCTGCGGTTGAAAATATCAGTAATATCTCTCCAAAACCTATGCTTCTTTGAAAATTTAAAATATATAATAACGCACTAAAAATATGCATTAAAATTAGAATACTGTCAGTTGGTCACATTTACTATTACTTTAATTCGAATGTTAGATGTATTTAACGAGTCAAGTTAATACCTCCAGTTTAAGAAAGGGAAAAAAACCACTTTAATGCCTATTTTAGTTGTGATTGTGAGAAAACCTTACAATAGTAATAAAATGTCAACTAACTCGGCCGCACAATGTCTGTGGCATGAGGACTTTCACTGATTATCTGAAAAGTGTGTGCGACATACATGCATACATAGGTTCTCCCACTCTAGAACAATTCAAAATTAAATGCCTGCCTAATAAACTGATTGCCCGTGATTTGTTATCTTGCCCCCACATGTAATATATACACAATGTTCAATAAGAGCAACTTATGTCCTTGTAGGTCTGTGTTCGACAGTGTAGTATCGTTGGTCCCCATACGCCAGAGCTCGAGAAACTGCACAGAGTCATCTTAGTATGTTCCTGGCAGGCAGTCGTGATGCGCGAACACAGAGCGTGGGCAAGATTGCGAGCCTTTGGTCACGGTGATGGCGAGCCTTTGGTCACGGTGATGGCGAGCCTTTGGTCACGGTGATGGCGAGCCTTTGGTCACGGTGATGGCGAGCCTTTGGTCACGGTGATGGCGAGCCTTTGGTCACGGCGACCGCGAGCCTTTGGTCGCTGCGATCGCGAGCGACGGCAGCGCGGCGTGGTCATGCCCCGTTGCGAGGCAACTTGAGCGCCAGCAACTGGCGGTGCAGCCTCTGCCGGCAGAACTGGTAGAACTCTATCTCCCGGGTGAAGTTCTTGCGCACCAGGTCCTTGACGTGCTCGCTCACCGGCGGCTTGAACATGTTGCGGTTGATGCGCGAGAAGCGGTCCACCTCACCTGGAACATGGCCGTTGCCCATCATGCAACCACGCTCTGCTACCACACACACACCAACACAGTAGTCAAGTACACAGAGGCGAAATGGGGTGGCGGTTCCTTTGATGTGGACGTACTCATTTACCGACTGGCTGTACGAGGCTCTGGAAACAGGTCTTAAGTCTGTTTCGCTACTACGTGCTACGGAATATTCCCTACTGATCGAGCTGCCTCCTGGCAAGTAGGATACCAGGCGTTGATCGGCGAACGGCGTTCCAACATGCTGCTGGCTAGTGACGTCATTGTCATGGCGTGTGTAACAACTGGAGCTGACATTATAAGATACTGTTTCTCCTCTGTATTCTTAACTACTCTGTGACAACGCTTTGACAAGTTATATACATTACAAATATGTATTGTCACAACACATTCACTTACATACTGGACAAACACTCAGACTATTGCCATTGATTATTAGCATGTTAACAGTATAGGTCAACATACACAAGTGGAGCCACAGTGGTGGAGCAGTCAGACACCTCGCCACTCACCAAGGTTCGGGTTCGATTCCCGGCGGGGTTACCCACATTTTTGAATGTGAGAAACATAACAGACGATGCTGTTGGCAGACAGGTTTTCTCGGGGCACTCCCATCCCCCACCCTTTGTATTCTGCTGCTGCACCGCCTTCACCGATTTAACCATAACCGGTTTTCAAGATGTCGGTGTTAAGGGCCGATCCAAACCTCTCAATAACTCCCACAACATACAATAATAGTACACAAACCTTCCACTGTGATATAATATTTTACTGGAATCTGTAATACTTAACAAAAAAAAATTACTAGGTAAATCTGTCCTGTTGATGTCGTTGGATGGATTAGTGACAAAAAGTCTAACAGAATCCTATAAAATATGTTACACATGACAGCAGTATTTAATAGTTTCGTATGGCTGTAGGGGACTACATCTATGTACAGGTCAAACCACTCACCCACATTCCACCATGAATCGGGTTATATTTCCTCCGGGGATAAATACCGAATTTTCGTATTGTGACGGACGCTGTTGTTGGTCAATGGGTTATCCTATGGTAGTCCCGCCTCGCATGTCAACGAGTTCCCCCACTGCTCCATCTTTGTAGGCTGTTCACGGTAAATGGAGCATTTTTTAAAGTCCTACTTAACAGTTACTTGTTTGCGCATTGTGTATTCTCCCGCCATACTTATAATTACCACTGCCATGAGCCTGGCACTTTTATTCATTCGTCGGTCAAGTAAAACTGCAAAGAAAAAATACAATTTTACAAATGTGCTACTTATTATATTTATACATTAAGAAGAACAAAAACTGAAAGAAATCATTTCAGTGTTCAGAAATGTTTATCTAACACTTTTAATTTAACGTTACAACATGGAACTATTTCGCTCAGTCGTTGCCAAATTTACTGGGCGCATGCCGGTCAGTGTACCGGTTACAATATTTGCAGGTAGGGATAGTGAAGTTTTTGAAAGGTTGATTTCAAAAGTGCTCAATTAACCGTGAACAGCCATTACCTCGATTCATCCTCACTAAGGTTTCCATCTGCGAAGAGCCGACCAGAGCTCCTCGTCTCACTTGAATGGCTGGAAGACACTCAGCATCAACTAAAAGCTTGAGTCAAACGAATACTTTAAATATTTTTTATCGTACAATTTATTGAACAGAAAAGATGTGAAATCACGTTAGGTTACCACGCAGATACCTCCCTTCGCCCTTTGCAGTGGAATATATAAGTGTTCTATTGCTTATGAAGTGTATGGATACATCAAGAAAAAAAAACTATCAACATCGTGCATAGCCACTCATTCACCGGTAAATGCACTACTTCCCCAGACCTGGAACACACGCTCGCAATTACATTCTGTCATGAATTATGAATTTCAATGGGTTTAATCCCTTCACCACTAAAGGAAAAACCTTCAAGTTCCTATTTGGTGCAAGTTGACAGTGAAGCTGTCACATTGAAACCGTTACTGCGTCCTCGTGTGATGCGCCAGCTTCGTTCTGCCACCACTTGGTTACGCGTCATACTGTGCCCCTTTCTCCTACAATCTTACTAGACATTCGAAAAGCGTTAACATTTTTTATAGCATTTTTAAACTTTTCATTTAACTTACACTCTTACAAGTCACTGAAATGAACTGATCTTTGGAAAGGGAACAGCCCCCAAGCGATTTTCTAATAAACGAGACTTGTCAAATGCCAAAGATGAGAAAATGTTAACTCTCGCAAACAATTTATCGATGGTTTCCCATTTGATTTTTACAACTAGACTTAGAGTGAGAGGGTTCTGGGCATCCATATGGCTCTGATGCCTCTGATCCCTGCTTGTTTAACAGCCTTACAACACATTCAAAAAATATTTCGTCATCTGTTTTTCGGTTAAACTGAATTAGTCGTCAAAAGGAATGGAATAAATACACAATGCGCATAAATATAGTAGTAAGTATAATATACAAGATGGTCCGCGTAGGGTGGACACACCCAAAATTTCCGGAACGGTTGTAGATCACGAAATGCTGTTTTCGTTAAATAAAATTACGCACGGGGGCAAGTAATTTGCCGCAAAGTGACTTCGTAACACGTGTATCAACAGAAATAATTAAAACAAATATAATTTTTCCCCTGGAAACATACATTTATTTTAACGGCTTCTGAAAGTATGTGCAAAAAGGAATTCAGTGATACAGCATATGCAATGGAAAGTAACACAAGCGCCAAGAAATAATGTGCAAATATGATTAAGTTAGGTGGGCCGGTAGCATGGGGCAGTGGACCTGTACTCACAGCTGTAGGCAAGCAACACGCGCCGTGACTTTGGTTCTAGTTATATTATTTTTAACACAACCATGTAATATTTCTTCTTGAATTCAAAATAATAATAGATAAACTATAAAAAATATAATAGTAATTAAGTTACAATTTAATTACCAAATATACTCAAGTAAGTTATGTAAGTTTCATAAAACACTTAGTAATTAAATTGTAGTAGAGGAATATTACACTTCAAAAATATAAGGTTTTGATGCCTTTTCTCCTTGCAGTCTATTTCGGTGGGGTGTGCAAAGAAGACCTGCCCCACTAAAAACTCTTTCGCTGGGTACACTGGTGGGCGGTGTTACTAAATATTGCCAGGCTTTAGGAGAAGGAATACCATACTTCTTATTATTCACCTTCCACCATGCAAGTGGGTCTACATCATTTTCCACATGTTTATCTGTTAAATATTCATTGATGGTTTTTTTAATCNCCATGCAAGTGGGTCTACATCATTTTCCACACGTTTATCTGTTAAATATTCATTGATCGTTTTTTAATCAAAACTTCTATAGGGTTGGAACTTTCATTGTCTCCTTTTTATTCACTTTCACTGGAATCCAACAGCAATTTCATGGTGTCTCTTAAATATGTAGATTTCCCTGATAGACAGGCACTGGATCCAGAGGTTTCAATCCAATGATTAGTCATTATGGAACGCTTAGGATTTGAACAAGAAGATAGGCTTGATTCGTCGTTTCCAATGGATTCTAAAATAGTTTTTGCAACTTGATATTTGGTTGAAGAATTTTTGAAAAATTTCACTTTGTANGTCATTATGGAACGCTTAGGATTTGAACAAGAAGATAGGCTTGATTCGTCGTTTCCAATGGATTCTAAAATAGTTTTCACAACTTGATATTTGGTTGAAGAATTTTTGAAAAATTTCACTTTGTATCTCGGGTCAATGAAAATAGCCGTAGCAAACAATACGCCATTTTCCAAATGAGAAAATCTGCGACTTAGTTCTTGTTTTAGAACAAGAATCGTGTTTCCGGTGCATTCGTCAGTCACATCAAATTCATCAATTACCTTTTCCAAGGTGGCCAATAATGCAATTACTGAAGATATGGAAATATTGGTTGCACTTAGTTCTTTTGTAATTTCTTCAAAAGACCCCAACAAAGTAATTAGTTTTTCCACAATTATCCACTCTTGGGAAGTTAGTTGTAAACTTTTGTTATTTGTGGAAGCGTAAAGACACAACGAATCTTTGTTTTTCAAAATGCGCTCCAACATATAAAAGTTGCTATTCCATCTTGTAACACTCTCTTGTATAATCTTAAGCTTTGGTTGATTGAGCCTCTCTTGTAGAGCTGCAAGTTCATCTTGAGCTATATTTGAGTGGTGAAAATGAGTTGCCATCTTTTTACATTTTGTAATGACTGCAATAACGGAATCTTGTGCTTAAGCCCCTCATTGACAACTAGTTGAATTTGGTGTGATGAACAATCAATGTCTTTAATGAATAACAAGGAAATACCTTTTTTCATGTTAGTAAGCTACCACCATCCATAACAATGCATTGCACTTTCTCTTTGGGTATTTCCCATAATGACAACGTATTTTCAAATTTTATAGCTATATTTTCACCAGTATGTCGGCCATCGTTAAATACCTCTGGTTTTAACCCAATAATTTTTCTTTCAAATTCTTTTGTTACGCCGTGACTTGCAAAACTCAGCAACGATACTCTTGAACAAGAATCATATCAGATATCAGTTGTAAACGCCATTTTTTCAAATGATTTGATTAATTCCAAAACTATATTTTACCTTGCCGTAGAAATTCTCGCATATAAACGAAGTCAAATGTTGTCGAGTTTTTAAATTATACGACGGACATAGGTGGTTCATCAATCTGACAAATCCAACGCATTCCACAAAACTAAGGGGTAAGCCCTCCAAAGCAATCATTTCACTTATTAAATTGTCAATTTCCACAGACTTGGCGTTGTTATTATCCCACTTTTTAGTTTTTTCGACGCAATCAGTCAAATACATTTGTTTTAGGTCGGTTCTAGTACAATGTCGCGAAGAGGACGCCAAAGCATTTGTTGTAGAAGCATTCCGTTTTTCATTTTCCCGTTTTTTTAATTCATTGTACTCATTTTTATGCATACCTTCCAGGTGATTTCTCATAGCACTAGTTGATCTTCCTTTGCGCGGGTATTGTTTGTTACATATTTTGCAATTCACATTTTCAGCATCACATATTGTAAAATAAGTCCAAACTTCGCTAACATACGACTTACCCATGTTGAAATATCACTAATCACTTTATATATAACAATTTAACTATGGTTTCTATAGAAATTCAACAAATAAATGTAAGTAACCTCAAAACAAACCTTTACGAAAAAAACTATTAGCAGCTAACTTCATTTAATGAGCGAGCAATCACGGTTTGTTTACTTCGTGCAGTATCGGCTACTTTCGGTTTAAACATGGCCGGTCCTAAACGTGCGGTCAAAATGTGAGTTCGTGGGCGCATGCTTTGGGCGCCATATTGAAAAAGCCAATATTCGCATTCGCGAATATTGGAGATGAATATTCGCATTCGCATTCGCGAATGTGGGAAATCCAACATTCGTAACAACACTAATTAGTAGGCGTGTGCTTAATCTATTAATTTAACAACAGTGGTAAACTATGCTGGTTGCGCTAAACACCGGGTAGGGAGATAATTCACTGCAAAACAGGAATGAAATTGGTTAGCACTTCTACAAAGACAAATGGGCAGAAAAGCAGGGAAACAAACAAAAAGAACGCCGAGGCATTTTAGTACACGAAACGGAACGTGGATAAACAGTTATAATAAATTAAACATATAAAACAAACACTGATGGTTTTGGTTACATAACACATGTAAATCATTATATTAATAAAAAAAAAGAAGAAAAAAATGCTGTCTTGCGAAAAAGTAGGGTGATGAGAAATATTGTGTTTTTATTAACAATTATTATTTGTGAACATAATATGAAAACACGTTATAGAATGTAAAAGTTAATATAAAATAAGATTTTACATGTTGTTTCCCGTGAAATGCGTGCACCAGTATGCGATTTCGTTTTGTTTTAACACTCAAACGTTTGTCTGCTGAACAGCAGTATACTGAAGTTTTGTATGGCATAGCTTCATTTAATTTGTGTCGCTATCACTTGAAGTGAAATGATATGTTTGTGGCTCTAAATAACTTTCATAATAACTTTAACTTTGGCCTCGCCATCATGATAGAAACCTCCTGATATGATTCGGAACGATAATTTCAACTTTTACGGATTTTAAAACATCCTGATAAATATTATTGGTATTGCCTATGCTAAGCATTCGCTGACGCCGGAACCTTTGTCTACGTTTATACGGAAAACTGTGGGTCAAACCTCCATAAAACCTGACGGTATAAAAGTATTCAGTAATGGATTGCTATCACTATTATTTTCATTCTCATGAGAGGCATGAACGAGGGTTTGCTTTCAATTGAAGATATGTACAACATACGACACTTCCGCGAATTGTGATTCAATTCCAAGTGGTTTTTGATAGTTCACAAAAATGCAATTTATAAACTTTATTTTAAAGGGCATATAACTCACTCTGTAATTGAGCTAGAAGAAAGGCTAAAATTCACATAGTATGTCTTACTTTTTGTAAGGATTAGCCTCCCGGAATATTTCGGGTGAATTTCCGAACAACTTGTATGACCGAAATTCGTACCTAAACAGGAGTTTACCCATTACCAAAACTGACACCAGCAGGCCTTTAACTCGTAAACAATGGACAATGTATGTTTGCATAGGCTTTGCATGTTGTTATGTGGGGACCTATTCTCACCTCACCCATTTACTTTCTGTAATAATTGAAAGACCGTGTGTATTTAATTGTAGACATAATTAGAAAAAGGTCTGAGACACAATATTATTACTATCTTGGTTGACAATATGAATATTTTACTATCATACTGTTTGTCAGCGTTTATTTCACTGCGCCAGGTTGCTTTTGCAGAGTTTGATTACACGTGTGTTAATACCATCCGGCTGTATGAAAGCCCACGGTGTATGTATAAGAAAAGATGAAGGGTTCAAATACATGTGTTCGGTCAGAAGCATGTTTGAAATTTTGCATTTGTGATGGATTTCCCATTTGACGGTTTGTCATTACTTTTCGCAATAGAAAGTGAAAGGATCCAACATTCAAACCTGAAAACGTGCAGAAAATTTCTTCGAACGGATCGGAAGTCGAACACAGGACATTATCTGTCCTGGTCAGTAGACTAAATGTTATAAGGCACACCAAAAGTCAAATTTGCTTTATTTGAATAAGCAGTTCATTTTCCTGTCTCCTCTATTCTTTCATTCCGTCGTTGACAACCCTGCACGTAGCGGCCATGGCACACTTGATACACGTGGCAGTGTCGCCCTTATCGCTTCCCCGCTTCTCGGCCTCAAACGTGGAAAACATTTCCAGGTAGGCGGGCTCCTTAAGGGGGAAGTATGCTTGCCATTTTTAATTTACGTATTTTCCTCCATACCTTAATTTTCGGAGTCAATATTTAGAAACCAAGGTAGTCAAAGCATAGGAAATGTCTTAACAGTTATTTCAAAATTAACAATAATTTTCTTACCTAAATATTACCTAATTAATAAATAATGTCAATTCCACATGGGAAAATACAGGTATAATTGAAACCATACAAATATAAAAAAAAAAAATTTCTAGCTTTGATTTTTTTATGTCATGTCAGACATTTTCATGACAAAGATTTGTAAGAAAAATCGAAGATGGAATGGATACAACCACCTTAACTATTTAATTTGAATCGCGTTGTATTGCAGATGATGTGCCTCTTTGAGCGACACTTTTCTTTTCTTTCTTGGCTGGGATAACAATTTGCCCTGGTTACACATGGCTTTTACTCATGCAAGGAATGAGTCTCAAAAGTCTACACCATTTAATCTCATGTTTACTTTTGTACCAAACAATCCCTTGTCAAATTTGTGGTCTCTAAACGAACTGCTTCCTGATGATGTCAAAAATGTTCATGATGTGTGGGCGACAGCCCTTAGAAACCGCAAACGTTCACATCAAAGAGTTCGTGCTAAGTATAATAAAAATAGTTCCTAATCCTTTCAGAGGAGGTGACTTTGTTTTGTGCAAGTCACACTCTCTCAGCCGTGCTGTTGACATGAAGATGACAAAACTTACGTATCGTTGGCATTCCCCGTCTTGCTTCCCTTCTGGAATCGCCAATAATCGCATCCGCCAGAATGCCAGCTAAAAAATTATTATTTCTCTGATTATTTTCTTTGCATGATTGGGATGGAGGGTCTCTTGAAATTTTGTGTTAAGAACTGAAAACTGCCATGTGCAACTAATATTCATAAAGTGCTTCGTACTAAACCTACTCAAAATTTTGATCTAAGAAACATATATAATTGGTGTCAGATGTTTTGTTTTTGTCTAAGGGTACCCCAAAATACTAATGGCCAAAGTACGTAAGAAAACCTAACAATAACTGTTGTAAAAAATAATTTTAACGTCACATGTTGCATACCTATTTTTATATTGTGTTTCGTTTTGTAACTAAATGGTTCCTGTAATAATCAACTGATACTGATATTACTTGTCATAGAAACTTGTCATATTAAAGTAACCCCTTCAGTTTTGGAAGGTGGCAAACCGACTAAATTTTTTTTTATTAAGATTCCTGCACTTAAAAAATTATCTCGTAAAACCAAATGTTCTCAAAATTTAAAAGGGATTGGGAAAGAGGCGTTTCAGATCTGCCCCGTATTGCTGATCTTGTCTTTTGTTGCTAACCCTTTTAGGCCTAAAACTTTTCGATTCGCGTTTACTCTGTTTCCTATGTGACCAATTGCAGCCATACACGAAGGTTATCCAAGTGTTTAGCTAGTCCCTGTGGTCGCATGGAGAAAGGGCGGTGCAATGGAGCCAGGCGGTAGTGTGTGGAGTGGATACGGAGTAGTACCAGAATGCAAGAGCGGGAGAAAGCGGGAATTCCCCGAGAAGGCCCGCCGGCCAACGGCTACGCCCACCAAGTTTGAGACATTCGAAAATCCGGGTAGCCCTGCCGGGAATCGAACCCAGTTCACCTTGGTGGGAGGCGAGTAGTCTGACTGCTACACAGCCGTGGCTCTTCTACTAAATTTAATTTAGGACAAATCATTAAGAAATAGGTTATAAGGTTATTTAAAAAACAGAGGGATTATAAAGTAGGGAAATGTTTGGCATTAATCCTCCCGTATCGGGTGGCACGATGGCTGCTCGGACAGTCTCCAGATAGTGCCGTGTGTGGGAAAAACTGTCTGGCGTCTCACCCCAGAAGACCTGAGAGGCGCCGTTGAAGAACCGTGGTATGTAGTGCTCCAGGACGGTAAGAGTGGAGTTCAGGTCCTCCAGGATTCCCACCACGCCGTAGTGCCTCTCGACGGCGCGCTTCGCCCTCTGCAGGGCGCCCACCGAGTTGAATGGCCTGCAACACCACCAGCGGCGACTTCTCAAACACGTCGTCCACAAACACCAACATGTCAACACATCAGCAATCATTGTCTATCATACCCATTTATTCTATACTGAAAGAATACAGCATGACCCCAAATATATGTGAAATAATAAGGTGCTGTGGAATATACACAATGCATTTATGACTTGCATACCAATATTAATTTTAAAAGGTGGTTAAAGTATTAAGTATGGCTACAAGGAAAAATTAACTAGGACCTCAAAAGTGCTCATTTTACCGTAAACAGCCTATAATAGACAATATTTTACGAGGTGCGCCTGTTAATTTGATCAGTTGGAATGGTATGAGTCTGGCCTGCACGCTTCCCGGATCTCAATCCACTGGGCTATTATCTGTGGTGGCATCTCAAAGCCATTGTTTATGCATCTCCAGTTCCAAGCATAGCAGTGCTTCGCCAGCGAATGGAACAAGTTTGCCAGCAGATACGGGCAATTCCTGGAGTATTTGTACGTGTCAGACAATCAATGACACGGCGTGTTCAGAAGTGCGTTCAGGCACAAGGGGGAAATTTGAGCACTTCTTGTTAAGTGATGTATCGCAGCTGGTACACGAACATGGTTACAGCTAACCGAACTGGAAGGTGTCACGAGGACTATTACAAACACATCCAGTACAACATTGGAAGGTCTGTAACTCGGAAACTATCGAGACTAGGACATATGTTCATAAGGATATTTTGTGTTGTTTTGGGGTGTACTATCAACTCCCCGATTACTTCCCACTTATTTGGGGACATTTTGTATTATACACATACATGCATACATGCTTTACCACATTCAAAAAGTCCGTGGACTGAGTGGCACCCCGAGCGTAGGCAGCCACGCACCTTGGCTTCTACGACTGTACCACGTGTGTGTATATACATACATCGCGGACCAGAACTCATGTGCCAAACTCACAGGGCTAAAAGAGGCTAAAAAAGAAGAGTGAGGAGTGAAGTGATGACATTCTGGCGGCTCTTAACAGCGAGATCTTGAGAGCCGATGAGAGCGATTGAGGTGAGAACGGAGCAGCACCGGAATGAAATGGCGGGGGAACGGGCGATCCCCGAGAAAACCCGCCGACCAGCGCAATGGCCCGGCACGATTCCCCCATGCGAAAATCCGGGAGTGACCCGGCCGGGGATTGAACCCGGTTCACCTTGGTGGGAGGCGAGTAAGCTAACCGCTCAGCTCCGCGGCCCCTGCAACGTTAAGGGAAGGTTAATTTTCCCCAGAAAAAGTAAATTATTCCGTGTGTACTGAAGTGAGGCTGAAGACGTCAGCAGTGGATGCGAGTGACGGAGGAACGAGAGGAGTGTTAAGACTTACGTGCAATCGTCGCTGTGTCCGCAGAAGAAGAGTGACTGGCGTCGGTGGTCGCCGATGCCTTCGCGGGTCTCTCCCTCCAGGTAGCGGCACTCTCTGTCGCCTCTCAGCACGCACGTCTCAAAGTCCTGCAAACAACACACAGTCAAAACTTTATGTAGGGGAGAGGGGGGCAGCTTTGTACGTTTTTTGAAATTTCTATTATAACTTCTAGTGTTACCTATAATTTTCGTAATTGATTGCTACATATGTTACATCGGCTATTCATAGACAAAAACAATTGATAATAAGCAAGACAAATGTAAAGGTTTAGTTGTAATTCATATTTTTGCATGGAAATATAAATGTTCAAATCTGCCCCACACCCGGGGCAGCTTTGAATCCACCTGGGGCACCTTTGAAGTAGCAGCTTTAAATGAAGAAAAAACATGTTTAAATCAACAACTTTTATTAATTAACTACTATAGCGTAATTTTTGGTAATAATCAGTAAATCAGATATTTTTTTCCCTATAATCTATGTTACATATCTGTATTACATAGGTATATAAATGTTCTGACAAAACCTCTAGTTACAATTTGAAAAATAATAAGAAAACAATAGCTTGAGCAAAAAAAAAACCTAAATAAAATCAAACATTTTCGCAAATTAACTAATATACAAAACAAATTCTTAATCTGTTTTTAAAAATACAATAATATCTTTGGAAAATAAAACCTTGCACATTCTTATTAACCTAGTTTAAATCTAGAAAAATCAAATTTAAAAGTAAATATCGATGCCGTGCGCGACGTTCCACCAGTGTCTGTTGGTTGAGGCAATATTGCTACAATATCTGTAATGCAAACATATGACTTGTCTTCTATTTCCGGAAAGAAAAACTTATTTAACCCTCCTTTCTTTTTTAAAAAGTTGATAGTGAACGCATTATCGTGCTTCTCTATAATTATTCCAACGAAAGCCAGTGAGGTTCTATTTCTTTCCGATGGAAATTTGACTAACACATAATCTCCACGGTTTATATTTGTTATCTCTGGTTCTTTTTCTTCATATTCCGTTTCTGTAGTCTCTTCGCAATCTGTCATATCTAAATCTTCTTGAATATCATCATCTATATGCATTTCTTCATCTGAATCAGTAGTTGAGCTAGACAACTTGTTTCTAGTTTTTCTTTTTAACAAACTTTTGTTCTTACTGCATGCTCGTCCCCCACGTTTGAAAGTTGGATTAATTAATGACTTTTTCAGGCGTTCCATACGTTCCAGGTATGCGTTTTCGAATTCATTTTTTACGGGAGAGTCAGTAAGGATACGTGACTTGCCCTTTTTTCTTCCTCTCCTTGAGTCTTTTCTTTGAGGAGCTTTAGGAAAGGGTCTTACAGCCTCAGGCGTCAAATTAATTTTGGAAGCATCTTGATTGCTTGCTTGATCCGTGCTATTTGTTGTCAAATTTAATTGTTTTGATTGATGATTAGCTCTTATTGTCGTCACTGCAAAAGATCCCTCAGGGGTAGGGCTCCTAGTTATGATACTTTGAGCAGAAACGGGTGGTACATCACATCTTAATGAAACTTCAGAAGTGGCTATGATATCGGATGCAGGTAAAGCATCAGATACATCTGATGCATGAGGAGCTTCTAAGGCGACTGGTGCTTCTTCTGGTTGTAGAGCGGATGTTTCTGGTAAAGGGCGATTAGTGACCTCTGCACAGTCAAAGTCATCGTCAGAAAATGCGTTTTTAGAAAAAGGATATATACCAGGTGTTGAAAACCCTGAAAGAATATTGCGGGCTACGTACGTTGCATTGTATGCTGGTGTGACAATACTTGCTAAGTCATGGATGGTTATTGTCTTTCCGGGATGGGATAAAAGCCAATCATTTTGTGCCACTGATAACTTTTGCTTAAAAGGGCCATTCACCGCCACATCTAAAGGCTGCAAACGATGGGTGCAGTGTGGAGGAAATGTAACAACAACAATTCCATTTTCACGACAGTATTTAATGGCATCTAATGTACAATGACTTTCATGATTGTCCATAAGCAGCAATAATTGGTCCTCCTTGGAACATCTCGTCATACATTTTATGTGTTGTAGAACCTTTATAAACAAGGGTCCAGTCATCCAACCACTCGTGGGACTGTTCGCGTAGCCAATGCTTCCAGCAGGAGCACCAAAGAGCATTGTATCATGAAATCGAGCTCTAGGAAATATGAACACTGGTGGTAACGCATTTCCTATGGCATTTACTATACCACACATTGTTATTAATTGGCCACGTTCAGCAGAAACACACTGTCCAACCTGTTTTGCTCCTGTTGGAGCTATAACTTTTGGGGCTTGTACAACGGTCATTATGCTTGTTTCATCAAGATTATATATACGGTCTGGTGTAAAATTACCCCTTCTTAGTACCGTTTCATAGTTATCCTGAAATTGTTTCACATTATGCTTATTAAAACTAGTGGATCTGGATAAACTTGTGTTTTCAGGTTTTCTTAGTGAAAGTTCTTTGTGCCGTTTCATGAATCCTTTTAACCATTCTATCCCTGCTTCTCCATGTTCAGACCATTTAGCCGGACATTTTTTTAATGCTGTTGCATATTCAAACGCTAAAGCCCTCGCCTGTTTATAGGTCAAACCGTAATTCATCTTGGAACTTTTTAGTAAATATCCCTTTAACATATTTTCTTCATCTTTATTAAACACTTGAGCTACAGTATATTTCGTTGTAAACTTTTCACTATTTAACTGTCTGTTTTCTTTGTGTCTTTTTACTCGATAATGTAATGTGTTTGGTTTAATATTATAATATTCAGCTGCTCTTCTCAGCTTCATATTTCCATTAACGACTTCGAGAACAGCATTACTCACATCATCTTCATTCACCTCGCCTTCCCGCTTCTTTTTGTAGTTTCGAACCATTTTTACCTACAAAATATAAAAAAACTTGTTTATTTATAATTTTTTTTCAATAATTTGCGAAACACCTACCAATAAATCAAATTTAACGTATATAAAAGCCGTGACAGTAAAGTAATAAAGGAATGAATATGTAATAATGAATATAGCAATTGACATGGGGCGGGGCACCTTAGAACATGTTCTAAGGTACCCCCTTCGTTTTGTTCAAAACTGCCCCAACGGTACTGTATGATTTATGTTTATGTTTTCTATTTAAAAACACACTGAATCGTTAAAATTACTGTTCTATAATAAAAACCTAAAGTATTACAATAAAAGAGTTACATTGTACTTACAATATCATTCAAACTCTGGCCGTAATAACCTTAGAACTTTTTCTCACAACATTTACTTTCGACTGTTGAAAACAAACATGGCGTCTAGCTCGGTAGGAACCTTCAACACTCACGAAATTTCAAATGACAGACGCAGATTGCAGTGTTGCCATATCGAAATAACAGTTGAAGTAGAAATAATTCAAAAGTGAACGTCGTAAACCTGTTATTTCAAAACTGCCCCTGTTCAAAACTGCCTCCTTCTCCCCTACNAATAATTCAAAAGTGAACGTCGTAAACCTGTTATTTCAAAACTGCCCCTGTTCAAAACTGCCTCCTTCTCCCCTACTCACTACAAGCAATTCTTTGGAAAAAAAGATTTTCTCTTAACCTACACACCTCAAGTACTGCACATTTACAACACATTATTTTGGGAAACAAAGAAAACAGTTTATGTATAAAAGACTTGCTTGTTAAAATTCAACATCAGTGTTACGCATTTTACACTCTAAGCCCGAATCAGTCATATCAATCAGTGAAACAACATTCACTGAAAGTCAGTTAATAAACTACTGCCAACTGACAAATCAAGCAAATTAACTGGGGAAAATTGACTGACAGCAGTGGAATTCTCGACAATAAGTGGGAATCACAAATAAATTCGCGAAATTCATTCATCATATTAAAAGGTTATCGGGCACTGATTATCAGTCGCTCAATTTACACTGGTTTTCACTGAGTTGGCTCAATTATCACTGTTTGAGGTTTCGAGTGTACACAAAGGTTTTTGTGAAATTTACTCTAATTAATTTGTAGCGTTACAAAAATATATTTGGCAACTAATTTCCAAAAAATTCCTTGTACAAATACAGACATTTTTTACAGTGCACTCATCACACTCAAACCCGACATCCAGCACCACTGTATGCTGTCCGCGGTTAACCCTTTCTTGGCCATTGTAGACAATCTTCTAAATTTTGCGCAGCAAGCTTATATTTGACCGGAACGGTATTCTGCGAGGCTCAGTGCACGATGAGCTTCCCTGTGGCTAACCGTGTTCCTGCTCAACGTTATGACTGGTTCATATAACTGTTAGCGAACGCAAAGCCTACAGATTATTGGTTGTAATAACGAAGCAAGTTCTTTGCCAGCTTAAGCATGGAACGGGTTGGAAAAAATTTCTAATTTGCCACACCAGACACCCTAAATTAATGTGGGAAAGAAAGGGTTAATTGAGCACTTTTGAAAGCCCTGCTCAGGATTTACTTTCATTTCTCGTTATGTATCCTCCCGCAATACGTAAAATCAGCATTGCCATGTACCGTCTTACTTTATTCATGCGTCGTCCAAATTAAAACATGGCATTTTTTTAGGAAAGCTAAAAGTGTTAATAATATGCAAATCCACGCCCTTAGTGTAAAATAAGAAACAATGTCTTCAGTAGCTATAAATTCAAACGTCGCACTCTCAATACAACGTCAAAGCGTGAAACTGTTTGTTCTTATTAATTTGCTGTCGACTTAACTGGGAACCTGCATGCCAGTATGTACTGCTTGTAGCATAATGTATGGATTTTTTTTCACAGGTTGATTTCAAAAGTTCTCACTCTACTGTGAACAGCAGTTAGCGCATCGTACGTATACAAACTATTCGCGGTTAACTCAACACTTTTGAAATCAACCTTTGAAAAAGTCACCGCTTCTACCTACATGTATTTCAAGGGGCGCACTGACTGGCGTTCGCCCAGTGAAGTTGGTAACGACGGAGGGAAATTAGTTCCATGTCGTAATGTTGAATGAAGCAATAGTTAAACATTTGGGAAGACTGAAATGATTTCGTTTGCTTAATTTTTGTTTTAATGTGTAACAATTTAAGAATTAGCGAATTTGTAAGATGCTGCATTTTCTTTTCTTATAAAATTTTACAGTTTCCCTTGACCCACGAATGAATATAGTGATCAGGATCATGGCAATGTTAATTTTACACATGGTGGAAGGATACACAATGTGCATACAAGCAGATCTTGAGCAGGGCTTTCAAAAGTTGGTCGTAAACCACCTATAAATAACTTTGCCAGTCACAAAATCGAACTATCTTTCTGGCATAGCCCCTTTGCTTGGACGGTTAGCACACTCTCTATATAAATACGTTAATAGAATTTTAGTATACTAGCTCTATCCAAGTTTTAATGTAACTGAGGTATACAGGATGTAGCAAAATTAAATACTCTAACTTCTAGGGATGTTAGAAGAGACCAAAACAGATGTGTTTTTNAGGTATACAGGATGTAGCAAAATTAAATACTCTAACTTCTAGGGATGTTAGAAGAGACCAAAACAGATGTGTTTTTATTAAATAACCACAGGTCGAAAAAATGGCAACTAAGAAACATTTAGACGTGATTGAGAATGAAAATGAAANTTTTTTATTAAATAACCACAGGTCGAAAAAATGGCAACTAAGAAACATTTAGACGTGATTGAGAATGAAAATGAAACTGTTACATTTCAGTTTAAATGTATTCCTTAACGAAGAACTGTTTAAAAGTGCGCCATCCTACTTAAATACAAGCTCTGCAACGACGTACACATTCAAATACCACAGGCATGTACTGGAGATAGTAAGCAACTGCAAGCTCCCAAGCAACGGGCGCTTTCTCCGATTCAATTGAAGTCTATAGTACACCAGCCTCTTGACGCCGGTGCTCAAGCAACCGTGCAACGTATGTCAACTAACCACAGACCTACGACCTTCCGCTCCGTTTTACGTCATTACAGATCGCGTTTTAGTATATTTATGTACATTTCCGTGATGGTTCATTTTAGTGACAGCAAAGATCCCCAAACTTTTAGAAACTCCGTTACATCAAGAACGCAGGCCTAAAGGCTGTTCACGGTAAAAAAAAAAAAAAAAGGAGCGTTTTTGAAATTAACCTTTAAGAAATGTCTTCCACATATCTACATGTATAGTCCATTCACGGTTACTTTCAACTTTTCTGAAGCCCTGCTAAAGTTCTACTTCCAGAATATTCCTCCGCCTCCTCGTGCAAACATAGCTTATCTCAGTCTAGAAAATTACACAAAGGGACAACGTAAATCATTCATGCGCGTTCAGTGTAATAATATATTGCATAAGTACTATTTCTTACAACGCATTACCAACACACCTATTTTCTCTCTGTTTTTATTAATATTAATTAGAAATTAAATGTTATAATTTTTAGGTAAAATGTAATTAAAAGTTATAATTAACAAACATAAGATATTTCTACGTTAACACAAGTATAAAAGGCTAGTAGTAGATGATCTATTTAGGGAAACAAACAAGCGCGTAACACAAGGGGTAATTTTTCAAAGGTTTGATTCTGGAAGTGTGAAGAAACCGTGAATGGACTATACACGACAGTAAACAGGTATGCAGGCTCCCAGTTAATTTGGCAGCACAACGATAAAAATAGTTCTAAAACTCAACGTCACATTGAGAGTGCAATATGTAAATTGACAAAATTCTAAAATTAGTGTTTCTTGTTTTATATCCATTATATCACGAATTGCAATAATATTAATACTTACACTTTCCTAAAAAATGCCACGGTCTCCATTTGGATGTTAACATGAAAGTGCCTTATTTTTAGGTGACTGCGGTGGCTGAGCGGTTAGCCTGCTCGCCTCCCATCAAGGCGAACTGGGTTCAAACCCCGGACGGGTCGCTCCCGGATTTTTCGCATGTGGTAATAGTGCCGGACGATGCTGGTCAGCGAGTTTTCCCAGGGATCTCCCGTTTCTCCCGCCCCTTTCATTCCGGCGCTGCTTCATACTCACCTCAATCACCCTCGTCGGTTCTCAAGACCTCGTTGTTAAGAGCTGGGCGACTCTTCACTCGCCCTTATCTTTGGTTAAACTGAATGCGGCGCGTTGTCTCTATGGTAGAAGTTCCTAGACTCGGTTAAGCTTTGTTCGCACGAGGCGGAGGAATATCCTGGAAGTACATTCTTAGCAGGGTTTCAGAAAAGTTGGAAGTAACCGTGAATGAACTATGACTATTTCTTCAGTATACCTTATTTCCCTTTTTATAGCGATCGTTAAAAAAGCAAACTGGTGCATCGGACATTTGTCATAGCTGACCAACCCATAAGGGAAACAAATGCATTCACCATCATAATAATTTTACTGTGCAGTTGCTTGGTACTTGATGATTCATTTGAACATGNAGGGAAACAAATGCATTCACCATCATAATAATTTTACTGTGCAGTTGCTTGGTACTTGATGATTCATTTGAACATGAATGTGTTTCTAAGCGAGATCACAGCGACAAGTCATGCTAGTAGGCCTACGTATGCACAACATATGATTGTGTTACTTTAGTAAATTTAACCCTTACGTCCGCTTACGAATAGCCACCCCATTGTCGGTTGCTTACGATTTGTTTACCTCCGCGTGTTTGACGTANAGGGAAACAAATGCATTCACCATCATAATAATTTTACTGTGCAGTTGCTTGGTACTTGATGATTCATTTGAACATGTATGTGTTTCTAAGCGAGATCACAGCGACAAGTCATGCTAGTAGGCCTACGTATGCACAACATATGATTGTGTTACTTTAGTAAATTTACCCCTTACGTCCGCTTACGAATAGCCACCCCATTGTCGGTTGCTTACGATTTGTTTACCTCCGCGTGTTTGACGTATTGCCTACGTGCCAGGCTTTCTATCGTCACCGCTGTAAATTTTGCGTGTGTTGCAACAAGAGGACCTATTTTTTTTAAAGTAGGACGTACTGCTCAATACGACGGCATCAAAATTACACACAACTTCATGGCAAAAAATGTATACGCAATAAGAGGGTATTTGCCATTATTACTTGTATGAAGGTGGAAGGTGTTAACACAGGTGTCTTCGTAGGTTGAAGGACTCGATAACGCTAAACATTATCCAGGGAATCGTAGTTCAATTCCACGCCGTTTCTGATATTTTGCAAAAAAAAAAAAAAAAAAAAAAAAAAAAAAAAAAAAAANCTAAACTCGATTTGCAAGGGATTAGGAATTGAGTTAGGCTATAAGTTGTATTACACATGTCTACCTTCTTTTCCAAAAGGCATCCCCTCCCGAATTATTTCGGGTGAGAGTTTCCGGACAGCCTGTATTTTCAGCCAATTTGTATCTTTCCGCCGCGTGTAAATATAAATATTAATATTGCCACGTTCTTTACTTTAAAAACACAATGCAGTAATTTCACTGCTCGGAAAACTGTAGCATACTGGTTTTACCCAATAAGAACACAGATGATAAATGTGATTAAGAGTGTTATGAATATCTGTAAATTGATGTCATAACAATATAGGCTCGTGTGCGTTGTTTTTTTTTTTTTTAAACAATTCGTTTATTATATTGTATTCGCCCCAGGCACCTAAATGTGGAATTTTTTCGCTGATTATGTTATCTGCTGAAATATTTACAGCCATATACTTTTCAAAACACTTCATGCAGCAGTGTCTGCCACTGTATCTTTACATGATGTTGCATGTGAGTACACCCATCAAAAACTTAATTTCCAATTGTTTACATTAAACACAAGGTAGAAAGGTTTCATCCAGGTTGTATTTTCAGTATTTTTTTTGTATCCCTTACTCATTTTTCAGATCAATTATTTAAAAACAAAAAGGTTCCGTTTGGGAACGAGGAATAACTTAGGAGTTATTTTGAAATACATCAAGTTTAATTACTGTCTATGTTGCCACACATTTACTACACAAGAAAGAAGCTGATAATTGGTTGGATTATTTTTTTATCTCACTTGAGAAAATGCGGATGGAGAGAGTTAAATAATTCTGATATATAATTGTAAACCATAGAAAGCTATGTTTTTGATTTTTTTTTCAGAAATGAGATGCAAAGATACTACAGAAAAAGACGGAAGGGATGAAGCCACGTTAAGAACAAAGGCCGCGCTACGGTCCGTACGTACTGCTGGGGAGAGGCAATACAATACACGGCCATCGTAGCTGTAAGGTTATTAACTTTATTTTAAAGTGTTGAAAGGTTTATTATTAAAACCCTGTCCTGCAGCTCTGTAAAAACTGGTTCATGTTTTATTATTTCGGATGATTATCAAAGACGATAACAAAAGTAAAGACTTAATTTACACCGAATTTTTTGCGATAATATTAAACTTCAAATAATTGCCATTCAAGGAACCAGCGAGCGAGGTGGCGATACACGCATCCTGAAGGACGTGGGTTCGATTCCTGGTTCAGCCACCCTGATTTCTGTCTTCCACGGTTTCCCGAGATCACTCTAAGCGAATGCTGGGACGGTTCCTTACTACAGGCCATGGCCGATTCCCCTCCCCGTTCCTGCTTCTCTGAGCAACTTGTTCCGTTTCTAATGACCTCGCTATCGATGAGACGTCAAGATCTACCTACCAATCGAGATGTAATGCCATTTAGTTAACGCAAAACAAAATTTATTTAATTTTCATGAGAACTGAAATAATTATGGCTCCACCACACAATACTTAAGAATACAGAGGCGAAACAGGCGCTTATACCGCGAACTCTAGCCACACACGCCAGCAACACGTCGGAATGCTGTTCACCTATCAGCGCCTGGCAACTCACTCACAAGCCGGCGGCCCAGCCAATAGGAAACGATTCGCAGAATGCGGTAGCCAACGAGACTGAAAACCCGTTCCCAGGCCCTCCCGCTGCCAATCAGAGAATGGGTACGCCAACATCAAAGGAGATATACCACGCCATTTCGCCTCTGTGTGCTTAACTACTCTATGGCTTCACTCATTATGTATATGCTGTTCACAGTAAAGTGAGCTTTTTTGAGGTCCTGGTTACTTTTTTTTCATTTCAGCCATTTTTTATCATTTAAACACCTTTTTAAAAAAAATGTTTCAATGCAAGTAATAAACAGTGCGTATATTCCACCGCACTCAGTAGTTAATGTCTAAGGCTAAAATAAAATATATTTGACTGTAATTCTAAATGAGAGAGCTTTCAAAAGTGCTCACTTTACAGTGAATAGCCTAAACTATGCTTGACATTCAACTGTGTGTTGGAAGAGGAGAGAGTGTTGGAAGAGGAGAGTGTGTTGGAAGAGGAGAGTGTGTTGGAAGAGGAGAGAGTGTTGGAAGAGGAGAGAGTGTTGGAAGAGGAGAGTGTGTTGGAAGAGGAGAGTGTGTTGGAAGAGGAGAGTGTGTTGGAAGAGGAGAGTGTGTTGGAAGAGGAGAGTGTGTTGGAAGAGGAGAGTGTGTTGGAAGAGGAGAGTGTGTTGGAAGAGGAGAGTGTGTTGGAAGAGGAGAGTGTGTTGGAAGAGGAGAGTGTGTTGGAAGAGGAGAGTGTGTTGGAAGAGGAGAGTGTGTTGGAAGAGGAGAGTGTGTTGGAAGAGGAGAGTGTGTTGGAAGAGGAGAGTGTGTTGGAAGAGGAGAGTGTGTTGGAAGAGGAGAGTGTGTTGGAAGAGGAGAGTGTGTTGGAAGAGGAGAGTGTGTTGGAAGAGGAGAGTGTGTTGGAAGAGGAGAGTGTGTTATGGAAGAGGAGAGAGTGTTGGAAGAGGAGAGTGTGTTGGAAGAGGAGAGTGTGTTGGAAGAGGAGAGTGTGTTGGAAGAGGAGAGTGTGTTGGAAGAGGAGAGTGTGTTGGAAGAGGAGAGTGTGTTGGAAGAGGAGAGTGTGTTGGAAGAGGAGAGTGTGTTGGAAGAGGAGAGTGTGTTGGAAGAGGAGAGTGTGTTGGAAGAGGAGAGTGTGTTGGAAGAGGAGAGTGTGTTGGAAGAGGAGAGAGTGTTGGAAGAGGAGAGAGTGTTGGAAGAGGAGAGAGTGTTGGAAGAGGAGAGTGTGTTGGAAGAGGAGAGTGTGTTGGAAGAGGAGAGTGTGTTGGAAGAGGAGAGTGTGTTGGAAGAGCAGAGTGTGTTGGAAGGTATCCGACCTTCCTGAGCCACTCCGGGTCTGGCAGCGGTATGTCTGGAAATGCCTGCTTCCTCTCGACGTAGTACCAGGGCGCACGCACGTAGTAGTACCACGAGATGACCCTCTCCACCGGGTCCCGCACCAGGTTCACGTAGATGGGCTCTGGCAGGCCGTACCTGAAGCGCACACGCGACACCCTTCAGCAACACGCCATCATACACTCCACCACACATACAAATTACTGTTCCAAAACATTACAAGAACAAATAACGATCAATATAGAAACTATTAAAAATATATATATAAGTTTTCAATAACCGGACAACCAAACAAGAGATGGATGGGAGGAGACATTTGCTGAAGGAGTGAGGAAGAGAAGCGAGACCTGGACGAGTGGACGAGTGAAGAGATTCTGGCGACTCTTAACATCAAGGTTTTGATAGCCGATGAGGGTTAAGCGAGGTGAGCATGGAACAGCGCCGAAATGCAAGAGCAGGGGAAACGGGAGATCTCTGAGAAAACCCGCTGGCCAGCGGCATCGTCCGGCACGATTCCCACAAGCGAAAATCCGGGGGCGACCCCGCCGGGAAGCGAATCCGATTCGCCTAGGTGGGAGGCGAGCAGTCTGACCACTACACCACCGCAGCCATCTACTGATCAGTCAGCGTAAACAAGTTTATACGGCAATACACGCAAAGCGGCGACACAGAAGCAGACTCGAGAAGAAGGTTTAGGAGAAAATCTGCTTAATATTCTACAGGTAGTAGTCACGGTCTGAGTGTCTTGGAAAAATACATTTTTGTAAATACTGGAGGTCGCAGGTTCGAATCACCGAAAAACTTCAAACTGCGCCAAAATTTTTTTAACCACGAAACAGGTTTTCCAAAACCAACGGAGATAACAAATATCCTTTCTCCTTTCTGAAATTATTATGGCAATGTCTACAGGTAACATATTAATAAAGAAAGTTTGGAACGAGACATACGGGGAATTATCGCCAGTAGTTATAAAGCAATATATTCTGTTTCTTCAGTATGATTTCATGCGCATTTACCTTATTTATCTACAGTAAAGAAATAAAGAATTTAAAATTACTAGAAAATATGGGGGATGTAGAGTATGACGAATATGACAGTATATATAATGTCCACTTGTCGAACAGTATCTTAATATCGCTTACATAACATAACGTATTTGTTCTGATTCTCGACCTTGCAAGTAGCGTGCGCAGATGCACGGCGTACAGAGTAAAATGTAATTTCCTCTGGAACTGATACATTCTAGTACAAATACAGACTACACGAGATCAGATTTCGTAAATCCGCAATTTATGTTCACTTACAAGAACAGCACTTGCGTGACTAATGCCAAGATGTTTGTACTTGTTACAATGAGTTACCGGAAAGCTCACAACGTTTAAATTATCTTTTCTTGGAACTCCACCCGTTTCTACGTTTACTAAGGTTTTACTGTTTACACGTGGTCTGTAAAGGTCCACGTTTAATTTGCAATACATTTTTTTTTTTTAAGAAAATTGGTACCAGTTGCTAAAATAAAAGTAATGCGACGAGACGGGATGCCTAAATTGAGTACCTATAAATGTTTAATAAGAGACGATTAGGTATTAATTTTGTTATGTATTGTTTCTTAAGGAAGCATGGGACGTAAATTAATGCCATAGATTTTAATCGTATTTGACAATTTTAGGGTAACCAATTAAGAAAACCTAAGAAAGTGCAATATACAACTATGAGAGCAAATATTTTACCAAAGCGACGTATTTCTTTTTTTTTTTTTACAGCACAATACATGCGAAATAAATGCACAAACGCTGGAAAAACGTTATTCTCAAGGTTGGGAAAAGAATTGCCACCTCCACCTTTTTTTTTTTTTTTTTTTTTTTTTGCTTTTCTATGTCGGCTTTTAAAAATATGCGAAATTCAATAATTTACCTATTTCGAGTTAATTTATTTACGCCCCACGCCGACTTAAGGCTCACGGCGCTTGAACTGCGTTCCAGAGTACTCGTGTTTTCACGAAACTATGATTAAGCACGCGTCCAATGTGCAGATCTACGGAAAGAACATATACTTCATACGAGGGCTGTTGAGTGCTTTCAACAAGTCACGCACATTAGAAACGTAATTTTAGAGCACTCCAAAAATGAAAACAAAAAAAATGATTTTTCAAAGCGCTGTATTTCATAATATACGCAGCAGGAACATACAAAACTACTCGAGAACCCTGCATTTCAAAATACACGCTTCAGGTATACTCAAGGGCCCTGTATTGAACCTTCCTACAGACTTTCCGTATTGACACCGCTGAAAGTCCCATAGGTGCACGCAACACGACGAGAACACTGCACGGAAGTCCAGAGCCTTGTTCTTAGCGGCGATGGCGCACTTGATGTGCGTGGCAGAGTCGCCCTTATTGCTCCCGTCCCGCGCTTCTTGGTTTCGAACGCGGAAGAAAGCTCCAGGTAGGCGGGAACCTTAAGAAAATTAAAAATTTGCAGCACTTTTCTGAAGTAACCCACTGAAATTCTTTAGCAAATAGTTTCCAAACTTTTGTTAGTAGAGGTACTAATATATATATATATATATATATATATATATATATATATATATATATGCATCATGCTGCCGGTGCCCAACTGCCAGCGTGTGGGATGTGCGCTGGATTGATCGGAGGAGAAGACCACCTCGCGTCATTTCCGTTTCCTTCCGTAACGCCTACTTCTCCTCGATCCTTGATCCTGCAGTATTTTTATCCTCCTGCGCGGCGGCAGTCACCGGAGCCCGGCAAACGCCAGACATGATTCTCCACGTGATTCCCTACATATTTTCGTGCGTGATTTGAACAGCGACAGTGGTACAAGATTAAAAGTGCGCTGCTGTTCACACACGGTCATGGGGTGTAATATTCGTTTAAGTGCACAATAAAGTAGGACCGCGATGGCTGAGCGGTTTTCCAGCTCGCCTCCCACCAAAGACGAACCGGGTCACTCCCGGATTTTCGCAAGCTGGAATCGTGCCAGACGATGCTGCTGGTCGGTGGGTTTTCTCGGGGTTATTCCCGTTTTCCCCCGGCCCTTGCATTGCGGCACGGCTCCATTCTCAACTCGCTTCGTCTCGTCCGTCCTGCGGAAGGCAATGGCAAACCACCGCAGTAATCATCCTGCCTAGTTGCCGTGGTGACGACACGGCCTCCATTCTTGCGTTGTGTCCTTGGTTCCGACCCAACCTTCTGGTCGCTAACCTCCACACGCACAGAACATTCAGTTGCTGCTACCGAAATATTGGCTGCAGTTACTGTGAAAACAGATTTCGGAACTGTTTGGTTTTCATTTATTTGGTGATTTTTTTTTTTTTTTTTAGTGAAAGAGACCAGGGCTTTGCGACTCAGAGGAAAGGCAGAAGCCCAAATAGAATACTAATTTAATAACATCATTTATTCGATGGCTTGTTTTTATTTTCGCTTCAAATTAAATTTAATACGGTGTAAAGACAATTACAGACCTCAAGAGCAGGAAAAAAACAGACAAAACTTACTTACTAAACGGTGACATAAATTACAATCACGTTCTTTAATAGGGCGAGTGTGCCAACTGCTACGAGCTGCTCGAATGAGCACCTACGAATCCAAGTGATACGCAGGTCCGCTACAATCAAGATGTCGCGTCACGTATAGCGCTTTACTGAACACACATTTGTTTCAAAGTTTTCATAGTTTTACTGGTTTATTATGAACGATCCCGCTTGTTATGTCAGAAGGCCAAATTGAAAGGGAGGGGATGTTGTGGGTTACAAATTAAATTCACTCACACTTACATCTACAAACGACATCTACATCCATGGAATACCAGGGAACAAAAAAAAAAAGAATTCTCGATGTCCGTGGGGCCACGGTGGCGTAGTAGTCAGAGTAATCTCCTCCTACCAAGGCGAACCGGGCTCGATTCCCGGCGAGATCGTCCGGATTTTTGCATGTTGCGAAACGTGGTGGACGTTACCGTTGGCCTGCGGGTTTTCTCGGGACGTTCCCGGTTTTCCCCACCATCGTCGCATTCCGTCCCTGCTCCATTTATACCAAATTTCACCCTCACCGACGCCCAAGATCTCGATGTTAAGATCCGAGCGAAAGTTTGCGATCAACTCGTCCAACGTTAACGACCGACCACGGGGTCTCGTCTTCGTACTACATGAGAGTGAAAAAAATTCAAACAAATGCCAGTGAGCCTCTCGTCGTGTGGGGAGGCTCGAGGTCGTGTGTCGTACTCACTGTGTGAAGTTGGTGAAGCAGACGTGTTTCACGTAGACGGCCGGCGGTGCAAAGCTGTTGACGTGCGCTGCGAGGTTCATCTGCAACACGCCCATGTTTATGTAAACTTTACATATGTCGGAAGGACACAAACAAGGAGGAAAGTAGATCTTACGTAGGGCTGTCACAAGTGCTCAATTAACCGTGAACAACTTTTATTGACATTTTCGATAACATCTGGGTTTATCCAAAGTCTCCAACATTATATTACATGACGAAATATATAAATTCTTCAAATAAAAACCTTCACATATGATAAATTTATAGTAAGTATTTGATTTTTCCAAACATTTTACAAACGCTTTCTAATAAAGTCATGAACAACCATAAAGTAAAGTATACTCTTCTTTCAAAAGGGAATTTGGCCAAAAATTTTAAAAGAACAAAAATAAAAACTTCGAAGTAATTTTAAAACTATATATTTATAAATTAGTACGAAAGTTGTGATTTTTTAATTAATCGTTAGCCCTACTTCTTACACATGGAAACTGAATTATGGAAATCCCTTAATTACGTAGGTTTTATACTAAATTAATTTAAATCCCGTGTGGTGTCTGGGTTGATGGTTGCTGAGTGACCAGGATTTTAGCTCGCATTGGAATTTAAAATGCATTAAAAATGTCGACTTTGTGGGATGATTCAGCAAGCATGTAGACCTAAAAGGATTCAGTTTTCGTAAAAATTAAGTTTTTAATTTTTGTAATTTCGCCAAACAAAGCAATTATTTTATCAGCAGTAATCGGAGATAAAACATAAAAATAAACCAGATAAAATTAGTTAAGAAAATAAGCTACCGATGGCGTGGACAATTCTCCAATTGTGTTCAGCTGGCTAAGCATACGGAGCTCCAAGAGTATATGTTGGCTTTCATTACAAGTATAGAGAGTATTATTACATATAAACACTACAGTACACATGAATGCTATGGGGGAAAGTAAGTTGCGTGTTCTTACAGAACTTCTTACTCAATGGCGAAGCAGTGTGTTTATGGTCTTCGCGACAGTGGACCTAGAGGTTTAATGTACTTGGCAATATGGCATCGCTGCACGTCTACCGAAGCGTGCCGCTTGGCAGTTATTCTTCAGCAGCGAGTGCAACGACGCTTTGGATGAAGCACGACAAGACGGCTGTGGGAACGGCTGCATCCCTGAGCCCTCGGGTATAGGCGAGGAAGCTTCGCGCAAAACTACTGTTCATTTACTTTCGCAATTAAAATGCTTGATTGCAGTCGCCAACGCCTTCCGCTTTTCATCCATTGAAAACCACCGTCTTGGGAACGTAACGTCATTCCTCATCAACTAGAGGTACAGTTTATCCTCAATATTTGATGAGTTTTTTTTCATTTACCAGGGAGATTTTGTAGCTAAAGCGCGTATGTTCGAAATAATAGTTCCTTCTATCGTCCTAGTTGCAAGAATCAGATATTACAATAAAAATGTTCCGAAGATATTACATATATGTTCATATACATATATACATATGTGTATGTAAATGTATATGAATATATGTGTGTGTATGTAAATGTTTATGTATATATATATGTGTGTATAAGTACATGTATATATATGTGTGTATATGTAAATGTATATGTATATATATATGTGTGTATAAGTACATGTATATATATGTGTGTGTATGTAAATGTATATGTATATATATGTGTGTATAAGTACATGTATATATGTGTGTGTATGTAAATGAATATGTATATATATATATGTGTGTATAAGTACATGTATATATATGTGTGTATATGTAAATGTATATGTATATATATATGTGTGTATAAGTACATGTATATATGTGTGTGTATGTAAATGTATATGTATATATATATGTGTGTATAAGTACATGTATATATATGTGTGTATATGTAAATGTAAATATATATATGTGTATATGTAAATGTATATATATGTGAATACGTATATGTATATATATGTATAAACACACGCAATATCTCAGAATATAAAGTAGATTTTTCATGGTGACAGTACTGTAGATGGATTCATTATTTCTTTNAAACACACGCAATATCTCAGAATATAAAGTAGATTTTTCATGGTGACAGTACTGTAGATGGATTCATTATTTCTTTCCAGAGCCATATTTAGTTCATACATTGACATTTCAAAATTGAGCATACACTTCCATTCGTAAAACATTGTGAATTACATTTTGAATACAAGTTTTGGCAACACAAAAAGTGTACTAAAGTGACGTTGAAAATTTTTTTCAAGCGATTTGAATAGCTAGAATTGGTATTTAGTATTTTAGATTAAACTTTTCTCTACCAGTCTGAAGTATGCTGGGCGTGTTGCAGATTGATAGATTTATGGTGAAAGCTGCAACTGTACACTTCGCTCTCAGAACCAATGAAAATCGTTTGTGGTGTTCAGTTATTGCATGCAGTAACCAGTTACGAAACTTATGGTTTGTGTATTACATTTCGAATCAACAAACAGCATTGGTTACAAGACACGCTTCTAATATATTTCGTTCTAATTGCCTGCCAGAAAAGTAAACGCCATGAATGAACTAAAATTGCTACATGTACTCATTTGTATACATAATTAGCGCAAGCGTAAAAATGTTTGAAAATATTATATTACTAATATTTCCTACCTCGTAAAACTGCGATGAAATCTCGGTACTTCCATGGGAATGACAGATACGAGTACGAAATGACTAACAATACTCAAAACGATCTAGGTACTGATCATGGCTTCAGAAAAGTTGTAGGCAACCGTGAATGGCCTATAAATGAGTGAGAAGACGAGAATGATTGGAAGTTGGAGAGGTGCTGTGGAGGGGCCGGGGGGAGGGGCGACTGACCTGGTCGACGGGCGACAGACGGATGGTCTCCACCCGCTGTATGTGGTCGCGGTGGAAGGCGAACTGGTTCCTGATGGCGAGTCTCCTCAGCAGCTCCATGAAGGTCTGGCTGCCCACTTTGGGCACTCGGTTGAAGAACACCACCTCGGAGGCCGCCTTGCGCGTGTTGTTCAGTGCCGCGGGGTCAAGCAAGTCCAGCTGCAAAAAACACACGAGCCACGTCGAGAACAGCCCGCCCACGGTCAACTGAGCTCTTCTGAAAGCCCTGCTTGACATCTACTTGAGCGCAAGCCGTGTATTCTACCACCATACGTACAATTAACATCCTAGACTACAGATGAATGAGGTGGACCGCTTATTCGTCTTCTGCGCACGCACCCAACATTGGCCTACACCCAAAAGGAACACGACTGTCGAAGTCATATGGACAACAATGACGAACGTGTTCGTTCATATATTAATTTTTAAATTACGAGCACTATTATATTAATACAATACTTTTACCAGTTTGAATTTAATAAAACTGAATCACAAATTGTTTAGAGGAAGTATCAAAATATCTCAAAGCCCTTGTTTACTGAACGGTATTCTAACCCAAATCCAATCCACGCCGTTTTTGCAAGTCGTGTTGGCAGAAANAAACACACGAGCCACGTCGAGAACAGCCCGCCCACGGTCAACTGAGCTCTTCTGAAAGCCCTGCTTGACATCTACTTGAGTGCAAGCCGTGTATTCTACCACCATACGTACAATTAACATCGTGGACTAAAGATGAATGAGGTGGACCGCTTATTCGTCTTCTGCGCACGTACCCAACATTGGTCTACACCCAAAAGGAACACAACTTTCAAAGTCATATGGACAACAATGACGAACGTGTTCGTTCATATATTAATTTTTAAATTACGAGCACTATTATATTAATACAATACTTTTACCTTGTTTGAATTTAATAAAACTTAATTACAAATTGTTTANCAGTTTGAATTTAATAAAACTGAATCACAAATTGTTTAGAGGAAGTATCAAAATATCTCAAAGCCCTTGTTTACTGAACGGTATTCTAACCCAAATCCAATCCACGCCGTTTTTGCAAGTCGTGTTGGCAGAAAAGCAGTTCGATGTTGGGACACGGAGTTTGGTTGTGCGCAGCCAGCGAAATCGGTCTACCTCATCTTTAGTACATGACTAACGTAGCCATGGTTCAGATCACTTCATTCATGCTTCGGTCAAGTAAAACTAAAATTATTAGAAAAGTAAACATTTTACAAATTTGCTTATTTGTACACTCATGCGCGAAAACACAAAAGAAAAAGAAGTAATACAAGAATATACAGATATTTACTTAGCACTTGTAATTCAACGTTAAGACATGGAACTACTTTCCCTTGGTCGTAATCAACTTTAATGAGCGCATGCCAGCCAGCGTGCCCGTTAAAATATTTAGGTGACATTTTTCAAACGTTTATTTGAAAAATGCTTAATCTACAGTAGACAACCCATACAAATCGTCTGTCAGCCTATTAGCAAAAATAGTTCTAAAGATTTGAAAAAAATTCCAAGTGCAATGACTAAATGTATGGCCAGCTAGCTCCATAACGTTAGCCTATGTATTTGCGTATTAGTAACACAAATACATTCGTCACAGTTACACGGTTTTACTTGGATGGCGCATGAATAAAGTGATCAGGCCAACGACATATTAAATTTATATATGGCAGAAGGATACAAAAAAGAATTAAAAGTAGATTCTAAGCAGGACTTTCAAATGTGCTCAATTAATCGTGAACAGACTACGTCAAGAATTATTGGAAAAATCACTCGTGTTTAATTACCATGTTTATTTGTTCCCTAAATGTATCAGATCACAAATGTTTATTACTTCCTCTGACATTTGCATAACTTCTATTTGGCTTGAATGAAAATGTACTTATATTTTGCCCGGAAATTATAATATTTATATCATTCTCGACTTACATTGCAACATATAGAAAAGAGGCATGCTGGTAATGACCTGTACGAAAGAGTTCTTGTGTAAAATATCATTCAATTGAGTTTTCGAAAAAAATTATTTGGAAAGTATAAACAATTACGTTTTTTGGTAAAACCACAGAAAATACATTGTATTTATTTTTGATCGTCCGTCCAGCCCACAGATACGGTGTGTTTATTTTTCCTTGGTGTTTTTTCTTGACTAGGGTAGGCTTTGTTGCATGTGGCGAAAAGTTAAGTAGCGGGTAACGGAAAAGTATAACTTTAACGGGGCTTCATAAAAGTTGGAAGTAACCGCGAATAAACCGTACAATTTAATATAAGATTGTGTGGATTACCCCACCCTTGTCGAAGCCAAAATTATATTCTATAATAACATACATGACAAATTATTTTTGTTTTTGTGGGGAGAATTATACGTTTTCCGCGTGAGTGAGAANTATTCTATAATAACATACATGACAAATTATTTTTGTTTTTGTGGGGAGAATTATACGTTTTCCGCGTGAGTGAGAAAATGTTGCGTGTGTGGGCAAAGAGAAAGGAGATGTAGAGGAAGAAAAAGTTTACTATTTTTCATTTTTCATTTGCACTGTAAGTTAAGAGCAAAACCTTTTATTCTTANTATTCTATAATAACATACATGACAAATTATTTTTGTTTTTGTGGGGAGAATTATACGTTTTCCGCGTGAGTGAGAACATGTTGCGTGTGTGGGCAAAGAGAAAGGAGATGTAGAGGAAGAAAAAGTTTACTATTTTTCATTTTTCATTTGCACTGTAAGTTAAGAGCAAAACCTTTTATTCTTACCATTTACCGTATGAACCGATGAAGTTGCAATCCTTGGCTAGCTGTAGTTAGAAAAATAAAGACATGAAAAACAAGCTGCACTGTTACCAACAGTTTCAGAAGAACTATATAAATATCATATAGAAATAAAATTAAAGTTGTAAGTGTGATGGTATATAATATGAATTGATGAAAAGAAAACAAAATTTTACTTGCTTTAATTATTCTGACTAAAAATAAAAATGTGCTGACAGAAAAAAAAATGTTATCTTATAGTGTGTGCGCGTGAAAGAAAAGTAATGTATCAGCGTAAGTTGGCGTATTCAAGTTACTACCAAGTTACCACCAAGTTAACTTCAAGCTACCGCCATCCTTATAATAATAATTTAAAATGAAAGAAAGAAAATAAAATTATTAAAATATTAGTTTATTGCTGCTTCGCCAAAATTAATATTGAAAATTACCGCCGGAAAACTCTAATTGACTGTTGCCTCACGTAACTGAGATCGCAATGTTAATTTATAAGCTCCAAATAACAAATTAAACTTACTGGTTTCAAAATTGAAAATTTACCAAAATTCTAGGTTTTCTCCTTTTAAGTAGTTCGAAGTTTTAATTTCACACGTTCTCAGCGTAACAAAAGTTTCTCAGGGTTCATTCAAAATTTCCGCTCCGGCACTGGCTCATTATATAGAGCGGCGTACCTCTGGCTCGACGTTTCTGCACACCACATTGAAAATCAGCATCTTTAAATGCCATACTGATGCGAAAGTTCATGCTGTAGTTGAACAAAATAAAGTCCAAATGTACTGAGGTGAACCTCTCCAGATCATACACAAGATTGGCGTCGCCTGGCTGTAGAGGCGTTTCTCACGCTGGTAATGGCGCCCGGCGCTAAGCGTCGCCGTGCATGGCGTCGGCAGGAACAACGCAAAATAAAAAGTATAATGTAGGCCTAAGAATCTCAGCAGCCTTTTTATTATCATGACCAACATTCTCCTACTAACGTTGAAACTTCTGGGACCAATAATTAACACCTAATTTGTGGTGGCTCCGGGGATTTTGGCGAAAATTATTGCGGCCTTACGTTTCAAGGTACACCCAGAAGGAAAATACTTCCGGCAAGTATCTCAATCCTAAGTACTTCCGGTGAAGCGCAAAATATAATTATGAGAAAATAAAAACACAATTAAAACTAAAGTGAAAAAATAGTTAATTACTCTTGAAAAATTACAAAATAGAATTAGGAAAATAAAAATTTAATACGAAATCTTAAGATTTTCAGGTAAAAATACATAATACCATAGAATCATAAATAAATAAAATAAAATGGATGGGTGGTTTACAAAATAATTATTTAGTGACTTTAAAAATTATTAAAATTTAACTGAAGGGGCTGAAATTAATATTACTTTAAAATGTAAACGAACTAAATAAAATCGTGTTCAAAACAAACATTACAGGTTAATAGACATCAAAACAAAAATGATAAGTTTGCTAATGTTTTTGTAAAATAAAATTTTTTTTATGTGAGGTAATAAAAGTGAGAGTACGTACTTTTGAGTTGTTTTTTCTTTTTTCCGTGAGTAATTACTCCTCTTACAAACTCTGAAACATTTTTCACCATGCAAAACTAAAAGTGAAAGAGAAAACTTGTATATACTCTTCTCTCACGAACGAGTGTGATTTTTTTGACAGTCCGTGGATACAACAACGTCCCTCCCCCTTTCCAACCCATCAAACAGGATTTTTACATAAAAACGCTCATGTGACCTGTCAATCTGCCTAGTACGTCAACAGGAAAAAATTGGTATGGAAATAACTGTACACAAAGCTATTTTCAAAACTGTCTTTAAAAAAGTGCAGTTGTTCGTAAGACAGAAATGAGGCA
>NQII01005179.1:98213-169369 GCA_002778355.1 Clitarchus hookeri | reverse complement strand
TAAAATGGAAAATCCAAAATCGCCACAAGTTAAACCCTAATAACAGGCGAACAAAGAAATACCTTCATAGCGTTCCGAAAACTTCAAAAAAATCAGGTGTAAATAAACTTTATGTTCTGATAACATTTTTAAATTTTGTGACACAGTTTTTAAGGTTAACATACTGATAATTCTACTAAAAAAATTATACAATAGTTATTCTTTAAACTGAAATGGAATTTCTATCAAATATTTATTAATATTGTACTGGAGAGCCACAACATATCTTAATACTGCAGATAAAAAAATTGTATGCACTTGAACAGACTTAACAGATTCTAGAAAATTACACAAAATGGTCTACGCACCACATACGTGCGCACACAGTATAATAATATTTTGCATAAGAACTCCTTCCTTGTAGGTATTACCAACCTACCTCTTTTCTCACGGGTTTATTCATATTAATTATAAATGGAATATTATTATTTAAATATGAAATATAAATAAAAAAATCTGTTTAACCAAAAATAAGGTATTAACATGTTTTTTTTGTATTAACCCTTTCATGCCCATTGTAGAAAACGGCATGCATGTTGCACAGGAAGGTTATATGTGACCTGTACTGTAAACTGCCTGGCTCAGTGTTCAATGATCTTCCCTGTGGGTAACGAATCTAATAAACATGATCTAATAAAAAACCTAATATAATCTAATAAACCAGGCTACTGCTCTGCGTTATGACTGGTTCATATCACTACAGACGAGAAAAAAGCCTACAGCTTATTGATTGTAACAACGATAAACGTCCTTTGGCAGCTTAAGTACAGCACGTATCAAAAGATTGTGTTATATATAACGCCAGAAATCGTATATTAATGTGGAAATGAAAGTGTTCATAGAAATGTAAAATGCTTGTGATACATAACATGATAAGGAAACATCCTATCACGTCATATATGGTGTGATTTACAAAGGTCTGATACAAAAAGTGTGAAGAAACCGTGAATAGGTTATACCATGGAAGTCCGGTGTCTGGTTGCAAGGCGCGCTAGGGTGTGTCCGTAGCTGTACACTCGCCGTGAATGCTGAGCAGGATAATAATAAATAATGAGGAGGGCCACTGACTTTTCGCGTAAAAATCGGAGCACACGTTAGACTTCAATACTATATACACACCTCAGCTGTTGTTATACCTCCATTGGCTGCTGGTGCCGTCTCCGTCTTTGACAAAGCCACTCAGGACTAAGTACCTCCGACACTGAACCTCCGTGATTCGTGCGCAAACGGTTAACACGGACCAGAACATGTTTCAGCCAAATCAAAAATGCTGCACGACCCAACAGTGTTTTGAACCGTACCTTCTCTCGAAATCTTTTCGTGAAATATCACTGCCCCTAATAATGAGTAGAGACCGACAAAATTCGCGTTATTAATCAGCGGGCAGACTNCTTTTCGTGAAATATCACTGCCCCTAATAATGAGTAGAGACCGACAAAATTCGCGTTATTAATCAGCGGGCAGACTGAACTCCGAGTTACTGTGCATTTGACCGACTTCCGCTGTAGGCCAGCAGTATGTCTGGCACGCTTCGCGGGTATCTTGAGTCAATAATGTCCCTTCAGCGGCGGGAGTGGCCAATCTTCTTCAACGAAGTCAAACAGGCAGATGACTCACTGACTCTGCTTCCTTATGTACAAAGCAGTGCAGCTCATCCTGTCACCGAAATATAACGCGAATTTTGCAGATCTCTAATAATGTGGGTACGGTACAGGTAACAACTTTCGTGAAAGAGGCAAGGTATCGACCACATGTGACACGAGGACAGCCAATGAAAAGCTGGCGTACCTGCCAGGAAACTACCCTGTACAGCTACGGGAGGAAACAAGAGCCCACCTTGAAACCGAGCAGCAACCGCCGCTGATACACTCTGCCTCATGCAACGTGGCAAGATTTTGACAGTTCTAAGAAAGTAGCGTTAAGTTTGTTGTTTTGCTATCCTATCTTTCCGCATCAGCTGTTTCTAACACGAAGAGCCACGGGGGGCCACGGTGGCTGAACGGTTAGTCTGCTCGCTGGCTGAGCGGTTAACCTGCTCGCCTCCCACCAAAGCGATCCGGGTTCAATNGTGGCTGAACGGTTAGTCTGCTCGCTGGCTGAGCGGTTAACCTGCTCGCCTCCCACCAAAGCGATCCGGGTTCAATACCCGGCCGGGTCGCTCCGGAATTTCATGTGTGGGAATCGTGCCAAACTGTGCCGTTGGTCGGCAGTTATTCACGGGGATCTCCCATTTCCCGCGCCCTTTCATTCCGGCGCTCCTCCGTTCTCACCTCAATCACCCTCATCGGCTCTCAAGACCTGTATATTAAGAGCCGCCCAAATGTCTTCACTTCACGAAAAGCCATGTTTGTGTTTGTGTGAGCTGGCCATGTTGATCACAGAAAGGTAATTTATATCAACCGGTCAATTTGGGATTTTATATGCACGTGTGCTTAAGTAGTGAAACATTTTCTGCAGAATGTGAGACTGCAATATTATAAAAGGTTATTATTAAAAATTTTCAATTTAATAGCATATTAGAGTAAAATAAAAATTATTTTGAAATCCAATTGTGAAGTGTTTTGCTTAAGTAGTGAAACATTTTCAGTTAATGTTTTTATTCAGCTATGATTTCCCGCGTACAAATTGCATGCAATACAGGCCTACACTGCAGAGATGTTTGGCTTGTACATGTCATAGCCTGGTAGTTATGAATGGGCAGGTGTAACAGTGTAGTTGTTTAAGTGTGGTTTATGACAGAATTGACAACCGTACTGATGTAGCTGAATTAAAATTATATTGTTGGTGAATTCAGTGTTTTGATGGGTGGAGGGAGAAGGAGAAAGGTGCAGGTGGGCTTTTACATGATCTCTTTCATTCTCCTCTTTCCATTCCCACATGACGATTTCCTATGAATTTAAAAGCTTCTTACAGTATTGCTGTCAGTTTAAAGTTCCATGTCATCAATCTTTGTTATACTGTGTGCATTGATTTGGATGTTTTCTAATTGCCGCCTCAACATTTAGTACAATTGTAATGGGCAATATGCACATTTTTTGCTGGCACTTGGTTTTCATTTGTTTATGTATTAGAAACGTATTTACAAAATATCACGGATAAAGGAAATATCAGTACCATTACTGTCCCTGGCCTGCCGGGTATTCCTATTTCTCAGATCAACAACATATTTTTCCTTCGGTGCGTTTTCAGCCAGAGTAGAGCCACCGAAAATAAAAAAAAGAACACTGTGTTGGTAGCATAAATGCAGAACTGATTGATTAATTCACAAAACCAACTTTATTGTGTGGAAATGTCACTGTAACAAACTGAGGTGAAATTCACATACATGTAANAATTAATTCACAAAACCAACTTTATTGTGTGGAAATGTCACTGTAACAAACTGAGGTGAAATTCACATACATGTAAGGGAAGCAAATTAAATTAACATGTAAAGGGAAATAATTGTACATGTGTGCGAGTGTATGTAATAAATTGACACAATAATTAAATTAATTTTCCCCGACTGTAAAAAGAATATTGCCTGGGTAAAGTTGGACCAAATTCCATGAAATGTATATGGAAATGCCTCTCACAAAGTAAAAAAAAAATATTTTGCTATAACAAGACGAAAAAATTTACGCAGGTTTACCATGCAACATTTACATGCCTCCGTGTTCGTCACAGAGGACCCGACAACGGGCAAAATGCACGTTTTGTCATGATAGCTGTTTTTCAAACATTTTTGTATCAATATTGTACCTACGAAGTGTTTTGCGGTCACATGATAATCGCCACATAATTAGCTACTTTTAATTGAAAATGACTTGCTGTATACGGATTTCTATGCAAAAAACCATGCATGTATACATTTATACATGTATTATAATGAGCCCCTTTCAGTATCAACCATATTTATTTTATTATTATGTTGCCTATTATGTTTTTAAAATCTTCGGGATTTGGCAAAGGTGGGGCGTGAACTAGCGTCCCTTTGAACCAAATTTCAGTAGGCTAGCCACTACTTTAAAAACATTTTGTCCTCTCGTAATGTTATTTGTTACGCACATATTTAATATCACGTGCATTGTGGAATGTCAAATTCAGACGTCAAAATGTTTACTTTCATGCCTTATCCAGGACTAGAACCAGAATTTATGGTTCCGCAGGCTAGAACACCTGATTTTATATAAATTATGAGACACGTGATTTTGTGATTAGCAACATCCCAAAAAATTAACTTTTGCTCTCACATGTAGTTGAGCCAGGTCAACACCCAGCGATACAATTTCATCTTTGATTCGCATTAACTACTGGAATTCTTTTGAAGAACTTGACATCCTTCATAGAGTCTGCAATTACATTCCAAGTGGACATAAATTGATTTGAATAAGTTTGAAATGCAAACACTGCAGAATTGGTAAGTGAAAATTATCAAAAATAACAGCATCGAGGAAAACATAATCCTTAGTTATAAAAATGTTTTTCTGAGTCTAATTCATCAAATTATTTCTATTGTTGCTAGTCATCAAAATTATTTAACGATTAAAGATGCTATAATATATATTTTAACATTACCCGACTAATAGGCATTTACAGTAAGGATAGCTTGTGAACTAATTTTGCCTAACCTTAAAACGCTCATGGCATTTGGGATACAAGCTCTCGAACTCATGGCTGCCATGTAGGACTATAAACGGCCTTTACAGTCGGGGACCAGTTTGATACACAACTCTTCTTTATAACTTCCTGTTAAATTATTTCTATATTCATAGTGATTTTTAATTATGCCTATTCAAGTAGGGTAATCACACAGATTCAAAAATATAACAAACGTACCGAAACTTTAATTGCAAACATGTATTGTAGATGGTTTTCGGGATCACATGAAGTCTGGACTGTATGATTAACTGCTTGAAAAATCAGTTCATTTCAAACTTTCTTAAGGTAAGTCAACAGACTATAATTTATTCCTAATACGCATGACACATTTAAATTGGTCTACCAGGGGGGGGGGGAGTGCCAACGATCGAGCGACTAGAGTACGTGCCTCTCACCGAGGCGATCAGGTTTCGATTCCCGGCCGGATCACTATCGGAGATTCGCATGTGAGAATCGTGCAGGAACGATCCCGCAGGGTGGGGGTTTTCTCAGGGATCTTCCGTATCCCCCCGCCCTTGCAACCTGTCGCTGCTCCATATTTACCTCGCTTCAACCTCGTTGGCTCTCAAGACCTGAGATTTGAAGAGCGGCTCAAACCTCCCAGCCTTAACTGAGTGTTATTAGTGAACATTTATGGTGGCAGTACTGAATTAAGAATGCTCAAAAGTACTTTTACCTGAATCAATGGAATCCAACTATTCTTTAGGATCATTGTCTCTATCACAGCCTGTCACGCACTGCTTTTTAGGCGGCTGTTGCTATGAACTGCAGGACTGTGTTGAGCTGTTGAATAAATATTCGTTAATTCTTCTCTGAATCATAATGGCACGTGGTGAGAACGAAATAATGTTATAAATTTTCTGCGTGGATATTAAAATTTTGCCATCGCATAATGCACTTACACTTAGCCACTCGCGACGCTACCGATAAACAAATATGTCATTCCGTTCTATAGTGCGACTCACAAAGTATCTTGGACGTTTGTACTATGGCGCGAGTCTGTCCACGACTGATGGGATGATGCGAAGCTCCCTGCAAGGAATGAGGGTGGGAAGAGGCGGTGACGTCACAAGGCTAGGGTATACAAGGGAGAAGGGAGCATACGCTACTGCGCAAAGAGGAAACATTTACTCGCCTTATAAATTACGATAATATTTCCCACCACCGCGAAACATGAATTTGTCAGAAGAAAACCAGAAAATATATTTACTGTACCCGTCTACTTATCGAAAATTCCTTATGTACTTTAGTAAAGAAATAATGCACAGGCAAAGGAATTGTCACAAAAAGTACTCAGTTTCTCAGTGAAGACACTGCATCAGATGAAACACTACTTAAGTGTGCTAATTAAATCTTGATATATCAGTCAGTTTCAGCTGATGTTATAAAGCCTGGGGGTGGGGGTAAAACCTATACTTTGCCAGGCCATGGAATCCATGGCCAGGCGTTTGCCCGCGTCCCTCTCCTCCGACCACCCTCTTCACCACCCCCCCTCTTCTCCCAAAGATTCATACGCGCCTGGCCACAACAAATGATTGTTGAAAATGCTGGACCAAATGTGTCGCACAGGTGGCGAATGTGTTGCCTACCCCTGCAGGGATACACCACATCTTCGAAGTTTTGAGTGGTGTTTACTCGAGAACGGTTTACCAGAGCGAGTTTGTAAAAGAGGATATTTTATCTTCTTTGTGCCAAGGTGGGTCATAATGTACCTCGATTTTTTCTTTACCTCCTAGTGTTCTATAGTTCCCTTCAAAAACGAGGTGACTAACCCTACATATGAAATGAAGGGGATTATTTGACCAACCAAATTTACACAGATTTACGATCTCCGATTAGTAAAACACCATTCCGATTTGGTCGCTCCATCTCTAGTACTTAATGCCAAAATTGTTTTCAATACCACGTACCTCCCTTAATATTCACCACCTTATTTTCCACAAGTAATAACCTGCTGGAGTATAACACATTAATTCTGGCCCACGCTGTATAGTAGAGGGCTTGTTTCAACTGCCGGCTGCCACTGGTCACCTACATGAAGTGACGAATGCATTATGAAAAATCAACTAAATTAACCTAATTTGCTTCTATTACAATAGTAGAAAGAAGCTGGCGGTCTGTTGAAATGGGAAGATATATCCAGCCTGAACAGAGCTGTCAAATCGTACTGGGAAAAATTTAATTAATTCCCTCACACTGAAGAATGGCATACTTTACAGGAACTGGGAAAGTAATGATGTGTAACACATATGATTACAATTGATCCTTTCAGAACACAGAGTTCCCAAAATATTTAAGGAACTGAATAACACTGCAGACCGTGGTCTTTTTGGTGTAAATAAGACCCTCGACAGAGTAAGACTGAGTATCTACTGGCTTCATTGTTGGGAGGTTGTTAAGAAGTGGTGCAGAATATGCAACATCTGCACTGCGAGGTAGGAGCCAAGGACTAGGAAACAAGGCCACCTCCAGAAGTACAATATCGGAGCCCCATCCTAGAGGATGGCAGGCGATATTCTGGTATCTATGCCTGTCACCGAGATTGGTAATTATTTTCTACAAGTAGTTGAAGGTTACTTTACTAAATGCCACGACGTGATTCCCCTCCCAAATCAGGATGCATGTATTGTGGCCGATGCACTTGCAGACCATGTTTTCTCGAGATTTGGGTTGCAACTAGAACTCTATTATAATCAGGGAACAAAAATGTTATGTGCTGTGTTCCAGGACGTAACAAAGATTCTGGGGACGAAAAAGACTAGGACTACAACCTTACACCCTCACTCGGATGGAATAGTCGAGAGTCTTAACCACACTCTTGAGCAGTACCTGTCCATCTTTGTGGCAGACAATCAAAAGGACTGTAATGCAAAGGTGTACCTGCTTGACTAGTGCTTGGTAGTTCATGAAGATACAAGGATTTCACAATTTATTATGCTGTTTGGACGAGAGCTGCAACTTCCATGTGACTTGCTGTTTCGTTGACCGACACGACTAAGCTTCTGTACCAGATTATGCCAGCGAATTTTATCACATAAATGTTGACGTTCATGATTTAACTCGACATCACTTAAGGATAAATAGTGACATGATGAAGACCCAGTATGACCAGATAATGATGTGCGAGGTTTATCAAGATGGACAACTGGTAGGGCTGTGCAATCCACACAGGCAAAGTGGTACTGCTTGAAACTACAGAAATGTTGCAAAAGCCTATGGAGGTTTATGATGATTTTCAGTGATTTATCATTTAACATCAAGGCTGTCGGAAGATGCCTAACATGGTCCACGTCAACCGACTGCCACTATATGAAGGTCCAGATGTTGCAGAGTCTTTTCGGGACAAACGCATTTGTTGACTAGGCAATGTTACATGTTGCTGGTCTGCATCACTTCCCTTTTCAAATCCCACTATAACAAAGGAAGCAATGTGTCAAGAGTAGTACTTTAACCCTAGGAGTCCATGGAGTTTTACAAAGGTGTTTGCTGCCATTATAATCTTATCGGGACTCATGCTGCCTTCTGTCTTTGAGGGAATTGTATGTCTAGGGTTCCCATTGCTCAGGAATGTTCTGGTGATTTCCTCTGTTCTCTCTCAGAATGAGAGTGTGTGGGGAACTTTGTGTATCGAGCCAGCGAGACTATTTAAGCGACGATGGTCCTCTGATCCGGCCCGATAGTCAAGAGTTTGGAGCACTGAAAGACCTTTAGTGCTAGGTGTGCGAAGATAGTAAAGAGATGAACCAGTAAAGCGACGAGTGGTGACGAAGATGACTAGAAAATGTGAAGTCTGAAGCCTGCGATCATTGGTACAGTAGAGAATGAGAGTGAGAGGCTGGGCTATTGAACTGCATGTGCGAGTGACAGGAATTTGCTATTACGGCAATTAACAGAATTATATGTGTAATTAATGAATGTGAATTAAGTGACTAACTCATTAAGTGACAGTGATAAGAACTTTAAGTGTAATTGAGATAGACATTAAATATTGTGCTCACTGAGAATTATAAATTAAATAGCGGAAATAGTTTAATGTTGTAAATAATAGGTGTGTGAATATTTGTAACATAATAAATAATTAAATATTTAATTTTTATTATTTTATTATATTAAGATTACAATTCCTCACGAACTCGGTAATAATATTGGCATCTTGTGACAGTACTTTTAGATTCATTTCTGCCAGCCTCACATAAGAGGCTCCATTATGCCAACATTAGCAATCAGGAATAACAGCATACACAGAAGGTCTGGGAGAAGTTGGATTGCAGTACACTAGGCGAATATGAAGACGTCTACCTGAATGTAGATGTACTGCTGTACGATGTGTTCTAGAATTTCCAGGGGTTGTATCTGACTACATATAAACTGGGTTGTGTTAGGTATATAACTTTCTCTATCGAAGCAATGCTTAAGAAGTTGAATGTGGTGTTGGATCTTCTGAGGGACTGCAATGTGCATGCTTATTTATCTATGCTGGTATTTGGGAGGGGTTGCACAATTCATCAAGCAGCATTTCATATCTATCAATAAGAATATTCCTACCATATATTGTGGTTTGCTACCATCATACACAGTAGTACTGTTCTAATATTTATTCTCGAACACATCGCACAGCAGCAATACATCTGTCTTGAGGTATGTGTCAAATAACTCGCACAATGTTCAGCTATCAAAATTCTCATAGAACTATTGTGTATGCTGATATTTCTGATCGCTGATATAAACACCAACAATTATAATACTGGAGGGTTCCTCTATCTTTACCACACTATAAATTCAAATGTAATGAAACCGATATTGATGTTACAACAGTGCTTGATTATAGGGATTTTGGCTAAAAGTGTGAGGTAGATGCAAAGTGCCTGACAGGACTCCATAATGAAAATAAGAACTTACTGTTTCTGTCAGTAAACAAGTGCTCCCTCTCCCCTTGCCCTTCAGGGTACAAATAAATAAAAGTATTAACCACATTCCAAAAATAAAAATAATTTATATTGCATTACAATACTATAAAGCAGGGAATATATCGTAGACCGAGAATCATAAAATGCCTAGAATACCGCAATTCAACCAAAAGGCATGCCTGAAACTTTATACCGAATTGAATATTGAAAAATGCCAGGTAGCCACAAACCAGTCAGAAAAGGATTTCTACAAGTCCATGAATATGCATTGTATGGGAAGCTTGAAGAAAAAAAATGACACACCAGCATATAGAACCTGTATGTCTAGATTCTTGTGCCAGGAAATTAATTACAAACCCTTCATTTAATTGAAAAAAAATTAATGTTTAATGAAGATTTATCTCGTCTGAAAATGAAACACGAAAACACCTCATTCGACAATACTTCTTATGTGCGATTTGCAATACTCGATCTGTCGAAGAAATTAATGTACCACTTGATTACAAGATCATGAAACCACGATGTGCCTGTAGGCTGGTGCTCGCATACATGGATATGCATTCATTTGTGTAAGAAATACACACCAAAAATGAAGGGGGATATATTGCAAAGTGTATACCATATTTAAAACGCTACTTGCCTACATGTCTCTGTAGTTGACTGGTCTAAGGAATTTCAATGCTGACCCAAAGTACTGCAGTTCAATCGTGGAATCCTCAAGAAAAACTTTTAATCCTAAAATAAAATAAAAATAACAATAATGCTGGTGGCAAACTCCAAAATCAAAGACGGGCAGGTCGAATGAAGGTGTATAATCAAGTACCCTCAGAAGACGATGAGAGAACTACAGAAGTCAAAACAGGATGGCAGTTGAGTGCAGGAGAGAAAGGAACGAAGGTGAGTAATCAGCAGACGATACAAGTGCACTTTAGCAGCAAAATCCAGAGTTAAATATGGCAGCTTGCATCGACAGAAACCAGATGGCGACAATAGGNGTTAAATATGGCAGCTTGCATCGACAGAAACCAGATGGCGACAATAGGTGATGACATATGCGTGGTGACATAATAATAGTGATAGCAGAGGGTGACTTAATAGGGAGATGGTTTAATGGGATAAAATAATTGGGTGTCATCTTCTAAGATGGTGGCCAAAGGTCAAAATCAATGTCTTTTAATGCCATCCAAGATGGTGAATGGGGCCCCAATTATCCGTCCCATCCGTCCCTAACCCCTGTGCCCGTAGTCCCTNGGTGATGACATATGCGTGGTGACATAATAATAGTGATAGCAGAGGGTGACTTAATAGGGAGATGGTTTAATGGGATACAATAATTGGGTGTCATCTTCTAAGATGGTGGCCAAAGGTCAAAATCAATGTCGTTTAATGCCATCCAAGATGGTGAATGGGGCCCCAATTATCCGTCCCATCCGTCCCTAACCCCTGTGCCCGTAGTCCCTTTTTCCTACTACTAACATAAAGGTTACACTCTTTGAAATGTATGATGTGTGCACTACTTTGTAATGAGGTGTGCATGTTGTACAATCGGGAACGGCGGTTCATTGGAAGCCTCTCTTCTTTTACCGTAACGTTGGCCTTTGTGCGACGGCGTGAGTCAGGGGTGCTGCAAAGGAGCATGCAAAGGAATAAGTTTCAACTCAATGGTATACCAACAGAACACTATATTATTCGTTTGTTCGCCGTTCGCCGAAGTAGGTTCTACGAAGCAGCCAAAGTTAGGACAAAGTGTAAACTATACGTGTGTGTTAATTTTGTTATGCAGATTAGGAGCATAACTTGGCTAGCTTGCATTTTATTTTTATTTTACGACTGGACTCCTTTTTCTGTGCAATATTGTTGTTTGCGTGGTTTTTACATAGTCATTTTATACCATATAAACATTTGGGGGAATGTAAATCATAATCGTGTATGTAAAAAATTATTTTATAAACCATTTCATGTGAACATTCACAAAAATGCAAGTTCACGAACTATCGCATGTGAAAGCCTGATGATAAATAAGTCGTGTGCTACCACCGTGTGAATTAAAATATATGTAATCCAAACACATGTTTCTACAACTTCTGAAGAGGAAACATAAACTACTAAGCTTAAAGTGCAGATAGTAAATATTTGGTTTAAATATATAAGAACTTGTTTTGTAATGCGGAAGTTATAAGAGCGTAGAAGATGGACTTGGGGTATCTTCAGCAAGTAATCGTTACCCGTATTCGTGTAACTGGGACCTGACTGCAGCTGCCGGGCAACCACGACTGAGAGGACTCCGCACAAGAAGTCTCTGTCGCCCTGGGAAGCCGGTCCTGGTAAGGAAGGGATAGNACACGCCCATTGTGCCAAGCCCCGGGGAAGACACTATTTGTCCTCCCCGGAGCCTCCTCATGCGCGCGCCCATTTGCATTCAGCGGACACTGTCGGCTCGCCCGCAGATTGCGCCCGCCCCTGGTCAGGGTGCTGGAGTGAGGTGTCGGCGTTAGCTCAGCACTCGTCAAGTCCCTGGCCCCAACTCAGAAGCGGATATAGACTTTCCATTTGATGGGGAGGAGGTTGTCACTTCCTAATTGCGTAGCGGTTGGTATCGACTTTCGATTCAGGGCATGGGAGGGGAACACTACCAAATCATAATTTTACTAAACAATATTAAATAAATCAAATAATATCAGTTTTTAAACATTTATGGAATTATTTCATTTTATTTTCAGCGCATCGACAGGGCAGTATTCTGTTATTGTGTGTTTTTTTTGGTGGAGGGAGGGGGGGATTAATCATGCCACTTGTAAACCCCCGACCCCTTCTGCTAACATTTCGTTAGATCGGCCTTTGCTTAGTGTGTATGTCAGCGTAAACAATGTCTGTCGTACATACTGCCTGGACTGTATATATACTTTCTTTGCTGCAACACATGATTAGTTGAAGCAAAATATGTTTCCAGTTAGATATGCGCTACTGCAAAATAGGTTTGCCACATCCGAGATTTCTGTTTTCTATAATTAATAACAATGACAACCTTGCAATTTTTTGTTGTAATAATTTATCAGTATTTTAATTGTGGTTAAGTTTTTTACTGTATTTTGGAGTTTCAACTATTATGTCAGTGATTAAAGATGCTTGTTATTTAGTAATTTGGTTACCTACTAAAAATTAATATATACGAAAGGAAAATTTAATTATCACTTAACCCTTTCTTTAGTATAAGGCAAAATTTCCTTACTCTGAGCTAATAAGCTCAAAAAAATTCAATTTTGTTTTAAAGAAATGTAATTTTAAAAAACAAAAAAATTAACAAAGAAAATTTTCAACAACAGCTAACCTAAGATTCTTTAAATATTATTTAAAATTAAAACAAGATGCAGTTACTGTAATAAAAAAACCATAAGGAATTATTATTTTTAGCTATAAAGATATTACTGCTACATAATGGCGGCAACATATTTGTATAGCTTGTCTTACCGATTAGCGTCGTATTAAAACCAATATTTTAATTGAATTCGTAAATGTGTTTTTTTGTCTTTTATGCTTTACAGTAGGGCCTATGGACACAGTAACTGTAATATTACTACAATTTTCTCTCAAAATAAGTAGGCCAATCCAAGTTCGCTAAGGGATGGAGGTGAAAATTCAATAAAAGAGTTAATTATAATTTTATGATTTGATTTACAATAACTACAAACAAAATTCTTTCTGACCCAACATCTCACAATAAATTGATATCACTTGCTGTTTACAATTAATGACTTCAATAAATACTATTTACAATTATCTCAAGGAAATTAACATAATTAAATAATTAAAAATCAGTCCCTATATACCATTCATCAAAACCAATTCAGTTATTTTACAAATGATATGTCAATATTCGACAGTTCCAATATTTACAATAAATTTCCTTATCACATGTTATTTAGTCAGTCCCACCTCACTTTAGTTCAGATCCCACTAGTCCGCAATGTTCTAGAGTTCTCCGAGCGCTCTCGGCACAGTAGCCTTCACTCGTCGGGTAACACGCTCTCTCGTCCATTCACGGCACAAACACCTCGTCCAACGTCGTCTCGCAGTCTCCCATCATCATCCGCACTCGACTTCGCCCACCGCACTCACCCACACCGCCTTCGCAAAAGACTCTCGACCCTTAAACCGCTGCAATATTTATAGGGTTGTTGGCCATCGCCCAGAAATTTCTCTAAATGCCGCATTGCGCCAAGGACCCTTATTCCCATAATATTCTTGCGAACCTCTACTATTGTCGGCTTCTCTAGCAAGGGGAGTAGAAGGGGCAGCTGACACCATCTACATCCCCGCTGTCAGTCATTCCCCGGGTGCCGGGGAGGGGGGAGGGATCGGGACGAGGCAGCGAGTGGGTCTGCCTGGGGAAAGGGGCGGCCGGTGAGAGCTACACCATGTTACACTGCCCCCTCATTAAGACTGTTCTTCCCGAAAAGTCTCCAAAATCAGGGCATTAGTACAGCGCCAGTCAGTTGATTTGGACAACCTTAACCTTAGGCTTCGCCCAAAAGCCCTGTCGACAAATCCGGTAGACCACATCTGTTTCAGGATACTATACGGGCCTTCCCAACACTTCTGTAGCTTCGAGCGATATCCCTTCCGCCTCTGAGGGTTGGTTCCACACCAGCTGTCCTTCTTGAAAAGTCTATTCAGACATTCTCCAGTCATATCGCGTTTTCATGCTGTTACTATTAATTTTAAGGTGCATCCTGGCAAACTCATGAATGTCGACTAACATTTGATGTAATTTAATGGCATATTCTGTGGTGTCTGCTTCTTCTTCCACTGGATGTCCAAACAGCAGGTCACCAGGGAGGCGGAGATCTCTCCCAAAGAGCAGTCTTGAAGGGTACCTTGGAGTTCCAATATTTCTAGTTGTCTTCTACGATGAACGCCAGATACTGTTTCAGGGTACGATTTAGCTTCTCGACTATCCCCCACCCGACTAAGGCTTAGGTACGAGTTTTCTTCATTCCTAAAATACATGTTACCTCTTGGAAAAGAGTTGCTTCAATATTTCATCCTTGATCAGAATGGAGCTCAAGTGGCACTCCAAACCTGGAGAAAACATGCTCTACAAGTGCATCAGCTGCCATGCCAGCCTCTTGGTTTGGCACCGGTATGACATCGTGCCACTTTGTGAAATAATCTTCTGCTACTAGAAGGTACCGAGTACCCCTCTCATTGACTGGCAGTGGTTCGAGGATGGCCACTACCATCCTCTCAAAAGGGGCTAAATATTGTACTTCTGAAGGGGACCTCGTCCCTTAACCCTCGGACCCTTCCTCGCAGTACATGCATCACACAGACGACACCACTTCTCAATATCCTCCCGAAATTGTAGCCAATAGAATCTCATTCTAACTCTGTCGAGGGTCTTATTTACACCAAAGTAACTACCTGCTGCTGTGTTGTTGCAGTTTTCTTAGAACGTTTGGGATTCGGCACTCTGGTAGGACCAATTATAAATTACTTTGTTTCCCACCATTAATTTTCCAGTACCTGTACAGCACGCCATTCTTTAAAACAAGGGAATTCCACTGTGTCCAGTATGCCTTGACTGTAATGCCTAGGCTGGATATCACCTCCCATCTTGCTCGATGCCAGGCTTCCTTCCACTCCAATATTGGATGCAAGGTGGGGTCATTTAGCTGATAAATCCTTATGTCATTATCGTCCCATATAGGTGACCCATCGCAAGATACATTGCCTTGAAATCTTGTCCACCTTACTTTCCACGATACACCATTCTTTTCCTCCTACTGTTCACAATGACGACAGAGTGATTCGCATGGTTTCCTGGGAAGTGCATCTGCATTGCTCTGAAGGCGCCCATACCTGTGCAGTATTACAAAGTCATAGTCTTGCAGGTGCTGTATCCAATGGGATATTTGACGTTATGTGTTCTTGAAATTTAGTAGCAAGCATAAATATGCATAATCTGTTCTTACGGTGAAGTGTCTGCCATACATATATGGGTGAAAATGTGCAATTGCATTCACCAGTGCCAAAAGCCCCCTGCCTGTCACGCATTAACTCCTCTCAGGCTTGTGTAGCACCTTACTGAAGTATTCCAATGGCTTCTCCTTCCCATCCTGAATCTGAGATAAAAAAAAGCCCCGATAACTACATTACTAGCAACAGCATTCAGAATAAATTCACCTTCTCTACTCGGGAAGCCCAGTACTGTGGGAGATACCAGACTTTCCTTTAGTCTAATGGAAGTAATTTGCGCTCTGGGGTCCAATCAAATTTTCTTTTTTTCCTCAGTCAATTCATGCAGAGACTTAGCGATCGTGCCGGACGATGCCATTTGTCTGCGGATTTCCTCGGGGATCTTCCGTTTCCACCCGCCTATGCACTCGGAGCTGCTCCATACTCACCTCGCCTCAACCTCATCGGCTCTCGAGACCTCGATGTTAAGAGCCGCCCAAAACTCTTCACCCACTGTGGTCCGCGACACGACGATTTATCATCTGCCTATCGATGGGCCTATCGATACTTCGTGGAGAAGTGGGGGCAGCACCAAACCGTGGGAATGCACTGTTGTGAAAACGCAGAGTAGGTAAGTATACACAGGCAGTGATTGGATATTGCGTGCTACGAAATAAACCCGACTCGCTTGGTTGCCAGCCACCTATAGTCCATGCACGGATACTTCCAACTTCTCTGAAGCCCTGCTAAAGTTCCTCATCCAGGATGTTCCGTCGTCTCATGCAAGCATAGCTTAACCGTGTCTACAAAAGTACGCCAAAGGGACAGCGCACCGCATTCGTGCGAACTCAGTGTAACGATATTTTGCATAAGAACCATTCCTTTCTAGGTATTACCGACACACCTATCTTCTCCCTGGTTTTATTTATAATAAGTTTAAATTAAGTATTCTAATTAATAGATAAAATGAAAGTAAAAGTTCAATATAATTGTAATAAAAATAATGTATTTTGATGTTAACACAAGCATAAAAGGCTTGCGATGCACAGCATACTTAGGAAACAACCAAACACGTCAACATAGGCTGATTTTTCAAAGGTTCGATTACAAAGTGTGATTGGCGAACCGCGTCCCAACATGTTGCTGGCCAGTGACGCCATTTTGATTATGTGCACTAAAAAAACTTAAACTTTTACTGAGAGATTGTTTGAAATTTAACAAACGTTTTTTTAAACAGTATATGGCAGTCTCTTGTAAAACTAATGGTTTGTAAACTACAAGAGCTGTGTTTGTAATAGACTATTGGATTGTTTGTATTATACTGACCCGTATCCACGAGCTCAAGAAAAATGGCTGACACTTGACAACAACGTAACACCGATTACAGGAGCTTTGAAAAAACTAGGGGCTGTTGTAACGCTTAGTTGCGTGCTAAAGGAAATGCATTTCAGCTACGAATAAAGTGAAACGCTTAAAACAACTCAAATAAGCATATTAAAAAACAATTTTTTTATAAACACGTGACGCTATCACTAATTAACTGTGAATATAAATGTTTCTTATCTAATCAGGAATCTTAAAATTAAATAAATTCTTTCTTCTTAACCGAGTAACTGCACTATTATTTTGTATGTGTTTACTAATATTCAGTACAATAATAATCGTGAAGTTCGCAAATCAAGTTTGTCTTGTGGTTAAGACTGTGGGGTAATATCGCAAGGCAGCCGGTTTCTATTCCACGTGCCGAATAGGTCTAAATAATTAATGTGGATTATTTTTTAAATTGTTTGTTTCCTATTATTGGTTTTAATTCTTCTCATTTCTTTTTTGAAGAAAAAGATAATTTCTAGGCCTTTTTCTCAATAATATAAATTAAAGTACAAGTCTATTATTTGTAATGAAGTGTTTGGCAGATATAATACAAAGTATTTTCAAAGCATCTGGGTTTTCAAGGTATTTTCTTGTAAAAGTACAAACATTATTCATAGTTTCTGCGGGTGGAGTTCACGGGAAAATCTGCTATTTCACGTATGTTTTCATAAGTACTCTGTGACAAAAAAAAGTTGCATACTCATGTCACAACTGCATTTGTTATGCACCTCATTAAGTCTTGATCAAGTTTTCCTTAAGTACATTGCTCATCTATCCGCCGCATTTGTAAATCAAGTTTGGCACGAATCTGGCTACTGTTGTCAGTACTTTTATCAAAATTCACTGAAAAACTATTTGAGCAATGGATATGTGAGTACGTTATCAGTTCTTACACTTAAGTCTCTTAAAATTTTAGAATACACTAAGATATTATATCGATTGGGCTACCTGTTTTTCGCAAATAAATTCCACGACTCGTACTCCAAAACACGTTAGTTCAGAACAAGTATCACTATTGGATGTTTTTAACTCGCACGTGTCCCAGGTGTCTGCCCGAGAACCACAGGCGTACAATATCGGAGTAAACTCATTCTGATTGGCCAGTCAAGTAAGAAAATTTCTTCTCACAGAGACGCGCAGCCAATAAGCAAGCGAATACTACTGGTATGGCCGTAGAGTTTTGAAATATAGCATGTGCGGTAATCTATTCGCAGGAAACAGCCGGCCCTGTATATCGAGGAACCATTTATCTTAATTCGCCTTCATTACTGCTGAAAACACATATTTTGACGTTTTGGTAGAAACGGTTGTAATTACGGGAAAATTTTTCTTCAATGGTCGATTCCGTAGGTGACCAGTTATGAGTCACAAACGGTGTCAAATGCTTTCGAGAGGAAGCATACGAAACACTGATATAGAAACGTCCAAAATAACTTTGTTTATAGCACGTATTATGTAACATTTGTTTAAGATAAATTGTATATTTCTCGTAATAAGTTCTATAAGTAAGATCTACTTTTGTGTAAATGTATGTACTGTAAGTTAACAAATCACAGAAGGCAAACACGCGTTGTTATGCTAGGACTACAGTAGGAGTAAAATAAGTGATGTTTCATGCCCGTTCACGATTAGATAGGACCGCCTTTCACATAATGATCCGCATATTGTGAGGTGAGGCTTCTGCTCAGCACGTTCCAATCCGTCACACTTCCGTCCGTCCGCTGCACCCACCACGGTCGTCAGAACAAGACTTTCCTGGCCTCAGCCGGAAATAAATCACTGTCAATCCCAGCAGAGATGGAACTGGAGAATAAAAAAAAAGGGGGGAAATAAAAAAAGGTTTCTGAGATAAAAATTCTGAATCCTGAAGTTTTGGTTCTGGCTTTTTGTGACCGAGGGCAGTTCGTCTTTCCTCGGTAGTTGCTTGTACGTACCGGAAACGACAATTCCGTGCATGATTCACGACTTTGATTTCCGACGAGTTTCCCCGTTTCTGAGAGAAAATCACGTGCAGTTTTTCGTGTACACGACTACACCAAATATGACAATATTATTATCACGAAGTGACCTTACTCCCTCTGCAACACCTATCAGATTCCTTCTTTGTCCTTTCCATTATTGCCGGATCTGTCACCAACTTCTTCCAACGACCAGCTAAATATTTGCTGCTGTAGTTAAACGCCTAAGTACTCAAGAATACAGACGCGAAAAAGCCTTTCATATCGCGAGCTCTAATCGCACACACCAGCAAAATGGCAAAACTTGCCGCAAAAAGAAGCCCGATATTGGAGCACATAGCTCTCTCTCTTCTAGCTTTTCGAGAATTTGTCATACATATGGCTACAACAAACTGGCATGTTCGGGCTGAAACATCACCAACGTAAATGTGTATTTTTCCTTAATAACGAACTGGGATTATTTTATATAGTGTATTCGCAGCTTCTTTATATTTTTGAATGAAACCTTTGAAAAATCACCAGATGAACGGCATGTTTGGTTTTTTTTTTCTCCTAAAATGTCATGTATCACAAGCATCTTATGCCTCTGTTAACATAAAAGTACCTCATTTTTGCTTTAATTGAACTTTTAATAATATTTTATTAAGAAATTATAATATTTAATTTATAATTAATATGAATAAAACAAGGAGAAAATAGGTTTGTTCGTAATGCCTAGTAAGAAATAGTTCTTATGTAAAATGTTATTACACTGTGTATACACGAATACGGTATGTTTTCTGTATAGTGTAATTTTATAAAATAAATAAAGATTTTTTTTTGCATGAGGCGGAGGAATATCCTGAAAGTAGAACTTTAACAGGGCTTCAGAAAAGTACGAAGTAACCATGAATAGACTATAATCCGTATTACAAAATTGCAATAAACGCAATAAACGCGCTACTAAAACGTTTTGAGATTACACTTGTAAACAAAATACAAAGTATAAATTTTTGCTGAGCAATTAATTTACATATGACCCTTGTAAATATACGTCGTTGCTCGCCGCTCCAGGGCTTGCTGATAATCCACGGGTAACCCTCGTTTCATTATCTCGTATCGTCTCTATATCCTGTAATATCTGTCCTTTCAAATTCAATTTTAACTTTGGAAACAAAAATTAATCAACTCGTGCCAATTCCGGCGAGCAGGGGAGATAGTGTAGCACAGAATAATTTTTCTATGTCAAAAACTGGCGCATTACTGCTGCGTTCTGAGCTGGTGCATTATCAATGCAGCAGGAACAAATTGTTGTTCATCAACAACCGATCCACTACAGTCTGTAGAATGCTGCACTCACTGCTTGTCCTTCAGGGAAGAATGCCTTGTGAATCATTCCCCTTNTACGGCGAGCAGGGGAGATAGTGTAGCACAGAATAATTTTTCTGTGTCAAAAACTGGCGCATTACTGCTGCGTTATGAGCTGGTGCATTATCAATGCAGCAGGAACAAATTGTTGTTCATCAACAACCGATCCACTACAGTCTTGTAGAATGCTGCATTCACTGCTTGTCCTTCAGGGAAGAATGCCTTGTGAATCATTCCCCTGGAATGAAAAAAAAAATCAACCAGCTTTGTCTTTACTCATGACCTCTGGAAGCGAACTTTCTGTGCTTTCGGCGAGTTTGTGGCTATCCACTCCGAAATGTGCACCTTCGTTTCAGGATCGCACGGGGAGCACCATGATGAGCACCGGGGATCATTCTGTTATGAAAATGTGGATCGCTTTCTCTCATTTGAAGAAAATCTTTATAAGTAGCCGTGCGCTCTTACTTTTGTTCAGCGCGTGTGGAAATAAACGCGCACATAATTATTTGTTTCCAAGTCGTCGTTGATGATCGTACGGAGAGTTTCTCTGTCGATTCCTGAGATCTTCACGAGCAGTGAGGGTGTTGGCCGACGTTCGTCTTCCGGCGCAGTGTAGACAGCTGACATGTTTGCCTCAGTTCGGCTGGAGAGGGAGCTCTGTCGTAATCTAGAGCTCCCTCGTCGACGCACCTTACCGAAATTTATCAAACTACAAAAATCACATTCGGCTAAGGTCACTTCTACTCTGGTTGGGAAGATCAATGTAAGAAGTTTGGCAATCAGAAATTTTCGCCACTAGGTAAGAGCTAGTGCCACATGTGGACCAGATTTTCTCTATATTCTAAGTTAAAAAAACAGGATAATAGCAATAAACATAAATCAAAAATAAAATAACTTCGTAACTAAGTAAAATATTTCTCTTTTACCATTCACGTAGATGAAAAATTGTATTTAAAAGTGTCCTCTTTAGGACACTGCACACCTAGCGGCGGAAATGTTCCCTATGCTAAACTCTACCATAAGAAAACGCGCTTTGTTCCTAACCTGAGTAGAAATAACCTTTATTCGACCTAGACAAACATTCATCCCTGAACGCGTTCTTCGTGTTTTATAGGTTTCAGAAACAGTTTTACCACTTTTAAAACAAAACGTAATGGTGCATCACTTTTTCAAGCAATACATTCAGACAGGTACATATATTTCAGCAACAACTCAGTGGAAACTAATGCCACTTCTGCAATCTGCCAAACCTATTCAAAAGTCTTTGGACAACGTGNAGACAGGTACATATATTTCAGCAACAACTCAGTGGAAACTAATGCCACTTCTGCAATCTGCCAAACCTATTCAAAAGACTTTGGACAGCGTGTTTTTTTTTTGTTTCAGACATGTGGTGCTACATCCACTGCCTTTGTTACATCAGTAATAAAAAATTTTAGCCACACACGTATACGTATATGTGTGTGTGTGTGGTGTCCTGTGTAATATTAAAAACTAGTGTTCGAGCTGTTGGCTTTAATTTGTATCCAATGTTGACGTACGGGCAAGCCCTCGGCGTGTAAATAAAGCCGTTTTCCACCGAAGGTACAATGGTAGGAAAGAAAGAGGAATACATATGGAAATTTCATTTACCTCGAAATGTCGCAATCATTCAGTAATAGATTTATGGAGCACTGTGTGATACATGAAGTTTTTTTTCTCGTTGCAATATGTATCAGGTTTTCGCGATGCTAAAAGGTTACATCTTTTCTCATGAAATGAGATATGCACCGGTATTTTATTCTAGTACTTTATTGCCCAAACTTCTAGGCACTATTTTAACGCTGTGAAAAACTAAGGATGTAAATGTTATATTTTTTATTGCATCAGCGGGATAGGACGAACCGTCAGTTTGAATGCAAAGAGCTAAGTAATTGGACAATTCGGTATATATTTCAAGCGTTATTAGACGGGTCAGCAACGAATCGAATACGTCGAATCGAATGGTATTTCGGTATGACTCAAAGATGTAAGGAAATCGCGACGTGAATTACTATACTAAATAAATATGTTTACTCTATATTTATTAATTTTTCATTTCTTGGTATTTACAAACAAAATATTATTATGTGCTGCGATTTTTCTTAAGAGAATTTTCCTTCCCTGAAACTAAGACTGTTCGTGAACCTGAACGCCGCTCATATCTTATGTCATTGATTTGATGCGAGAAATACGCCGAAACCCACATAGCAAGTTCACAGCCCCATCCTCCTATGTAATGTACAGATGTGAACAATTTTTATTCGTATTTGCCTATTCGATTTTCGCAAAACGGTAGTGTAGATTTTCGTGTTCTATGCGCTTTGAGAGCTAAAATGGTGAAGTTTACTGAAAAGGACAAATCATCTTTCATGAGTGATGGCTATATCTCGCGTGGGCAAATGAGAAATATCTCAAAGGTCACGCTATATTTAATGGTCAAGACTCTGTCGCGTGCATGGCTGGTGTGGAAATTTACATTCGTGCTTAATTACTAGTGCTGTATGTGTGCTCGAGAGCTTTCTCTGCTGGAATGCATACTGTATCATAATTTCGTTTGTAGCTCACGAGACTTGCATCTCGGGGAAAAAAACTGTGCCAAATATTTTTTTTTCACACAGTTCATAAAGAGTGAAGTCTATAGTGGCGATTGCGTCTGTGTGTGCAGGTGGGAGCATGTGTTATCATTCCCGCCTCTCATAAGGCAGATATCATGTAGCAGCGTGTAGGGAAGTGGGATGTAGAGGGGGAGGGGGAGATACTGCTTCTTTAGGGGAGCGTGCTTGGAGAATATAGTAATCTTGTTTACTGAAGTAACAGTTTAAGGGATTTGTTACGGTTTCTTACTTGTGGTGGATACACTGTTCCGATACTGTTGCCCTTAAATTATGTAAATATGCTGTACAAATTTTTTCCCTTAAAATTGTTTAAATTATGGTATTTTTTTTTTTTTTTTTTTTTTGCCTTATGTAGGTATACACCGAGGTTTTTTTTATAAGTTTCTGTCAGCGTTGGCTAAAGATTTCGTTGCACGTGGGGAAGTTTTATGGGAATTACTTTTCTTCAGCCTTTATTTCTAAACGGCCGGATTTAAAATTTGAGAAAAAATATTTCCAATGCTGGATGTGTAGGCCCTGGTGTGTGCTCAGCAACCATGCTGTACTAATCACATAGTGCGATGCAGGGAGGTGTTCTTTACCCAATATAAGGTTATACAAGCCATGGTCACTTTAACGAAAGCTGTGTATCACAACTGTACACTACACGAGGTTTTCAATGAATTAAAAAAAATATATATTCCCGGAGCGGAGGGGAACTAGAATGTCAATTGGAGGCTCTAGATAATAAAATTACGTAATTATCCACTGAGACACACTCTATTGTTATGCTTCTTGCTTATGACATATTTTCCGTATGCAGGATTCTATGACCGATTTCATACATGTCCATATTTTTGTTTCAAATTATTGTCTTTGCGTAGCTTCGTCAAATAGAGCCCGTTTCGTAATAATTGCATTCGAACCATAAATTATATTTTATTTGCAGCATTCTTCCGTAATTCTGTGGTGAGCTAAGAGTCATTTTTATTTATGCGGGCCAAAAATGTGCAACTATTCTTCTACGAACCACGCTAGTTAAGGGTGACATATGAATTTTAGTTGTGATAGAATGGAGTTTCTGCCTTCACGAACCCATATTTACTATCCATTACAGAACCTATGCTCTGAACCTGTAGCGCAATGGTCGCTCGTGCGATGACGGAATGCTATCTCGAGTTATTGCAGTAAAAGGTCGCATTTTAGCAAGTGTAGTACCTGCGGCCTTAAAGGTCTTCGCTTGTCTCTGCAGGTTATTGTTCCGAAAGATGGTTCGCAACATTTGTCGCACAAATGTAAGCTGCGATATGTTTCCTGAAACTCGCCATGTTTTCCGTGTTTACAGACACATTGGCCGAATGCAAACGACGCGTCACAGATCTATGGCGAATATATTATGATGTTATACTCGTATATGCTTCCAACGGCTCGTTGATCCGAACAGGTACTTTAATTTATGTGCATAATTTTTAATTTGGTAGACAATTTATAAGTAATTAGAAGCACGTCTGATAATAATAAATAAACTGTTGTAATGGAATAGCTGAACATAAAGTAGAACCGAAAATAACTTACAGAATGGTATGCACCCATACACATTGCACGCCTCGAATATTGGTTCAAAATCACAGTCATTTTAGACGAAATTATTTCAGAAAATAATTAAAGGCACATCGCTTAAAGTATATCCATTTGGGTAAGACGGTGATTAGTGTTCCGGTAGCAACTATAGAAAAGTGGCTCTGGGTACATATGGTTCTTTTTAGGTTTCATTTTCAGGTTTTATTTTCAGGTTTTGTTTTCAGGTTTCATTTTGAGGTTACATTTACGATATGTTTGACTATTGGTCAGTTCGCATGGTCTTGTTGGTTGGTCTAGCCAATCTGTAGGAATTGGTCTCGGTAGGAGCCAGTCTTGGGCTCAGTCAGTCTCGTCAGGAACCGGTCTTGGGTGGAGTTAGTCTTGGGTAGAATAATGGTTGGGTGGAATTATTCTTGGGTGGAAGGACATCTTGGGTGGTGCTATTCTTGGATGGCGTTAATCTTGGGTCGTTTCAGTCTTGGGTGGTTTCAGTCTTGGGATGTTTCAATCCTGGGTGGTACCATTCTTGGATGGAGTTAGTTTTGGGTGGAGTTAGTTTTGGGTGGAGTTAGTTTTGGGTGGAGTTAGTTTTGGGTGGAGTTAGTTTTGGGTGGAGTTAGTTTTGGGTGGAGTTAGTCTTGGGGGAGTAAGTCTTGGAAAGAATCAATATTGGGTGGACTCGGACTTGGGTGGAGTTGGCCTTGGGTAGAGTCAATCTTGAGTGGAGTCAATCTTGGGCGGCATAAGTCTTGAGGGATGTAAGTCTTGGGTGGAGTTAGTCTTGGGTGGAGTTAGTCTTGAGTGGAGTTAGTGTTGCGTGGAGTCAGTCATTGTTGAACTTGGTCGTGGGTGAGCGTGTCTTGGGTGTAGTGAGTTATTGGTGCACTCGATCTTAGGTGGAGTTAATTTTGGGTGGACTCGTTCTTGGGCGGAGTTTGTCTTAGTGGAGTTAGTCTTGGGTGGAGTAAGTCTTGGGTGGAGTAATTCTTGGGTGCAGTCAGTCATGGTTGGACTAGGTCGTGGGTGGAGCTATTCTTGGGTGGACATGGTCGTGGGTGGACTCGGCATTGGGTGAAGTGAGTATTGAGTGGACTCGATCTTGGGTGAAGCAAGTCTTGGATGGAGGCAGTCTTTGATGGAGCCAGTCGTGGGTGGAACAAGTCTTCGGTGAAGTAAGTCGTAAGTGGACACGTTAGTGGGGAGAGTCAATAATGGGTGGAGAAAGTCTTAGATGGATTCGATCTTGGGTGGGGTCATTCGTGGCTGGACTCGGTCTTGGGTGCAGTTAGTCTTGAGTTAAGTCAGTCTTGTGTAGAGTCGATCTTTGGTGGGGGTCAATCTTGGGTGGAGTCAGTTTCCTGTGTGCATATGAGTGGTTTCTGTAGCTGATGTGAACAGGTATGAACTGTGCACAGAGAACAGATATGAGCTGTGCATAGACAAACACGAATGTTTTTGGATGCTTTGTAGTAATTGCTTTTGTAGTAATATATTTTAATAAATTAAATAAAAAAACATATATTTATAATTTTATACTCTAACCATCCATCCTGTTCTAAACTAAATTTGTTAAAAAATATTCTGTAAATATTTTTTTTATAAAATTTAGTTAAAATCTATGTCTATAAAGGGCTTATACAAGCATACATAGTTTCCTGGAGCTAGAAATGATCCTTTCACCAGAATTTCATGAATCTGCCTATATGCCTGTAAATATTCGCTTTCTTACTTGTGAATACGTGGTTTGCTGGATAATTAATTGCAACGAACATATAAAAAAAAAATCATGCGATCATAGGCACAGAATCTGTGATAATATTCAAAACTTGACTGGAAAAATAAAATATTCCTCTAATACAGAGCTTGCCATTAAGTTGTTTTAAGAATATAAAATAAGATGAAATAAATTAAAAAAAATTCGTAATATATGCGCTTATAAGCCATATATTCATTGATTGAAAATAACTACAAAAATAATGTAACGAAATGTTTGCTACATTAATAATGTATGTAATTGTACGAGGGAATGGGACCTTTTCGTTTGAAAGGTTAATATACAACAGTAAGGCACTGCTGCTTATCACCAGATTGTTAGCACACTGGTTGAATTGCCCATTTTACTATATTGAGTTTGTAGGTTCAAATCGTCATGGCTCTATGATTAAATTTCTTTATATGTTACAAAACGCCATGGAAAAGTACACATTTTATAATTTAAATGTTATAAACTGATTTTGCATTAAAGATATATTTTCTATACATAAAAATATATTTTTGATGATTAAAAATTTTTTTTAAACTATAAGTTTATAAAACTAAAAAAAAATTGTTATAATTTGTATAAATGCACCAATTCCTAGATACATGATCGTTTCTAGATTGTTTTGACAAGGCCGGCCAGCCGCCTGACCAGTGAGCGGCATGGGGAATGATGCTTGGGAATGGAAGGGGAGAAGGGTGGGTGGGAGTCNGGGGGGGGGCATACCTCTTAAATCCAGTATGGCGGTCCAGTTATTGGGTTGCATAATCCTTATGACATTACGATTGCATTCGCCTTTAAATGGCGAGTTCGATGATATAAACCACTGCATAGTTATGCCTTAAAATTGTATTAATTAAAAAGAATTTAAATTTTAATAAAAAGAAATTATGTTGAGCGGCAATTAACATCTCGACAGTAAAACTCGCTTTAATAAAAAAAAATAATGCGTATTATATTAACCAATATAACTTGAAAAAAAACATTATGATAGGCGGCCCCGCAGTCGTATACACAAATGGGCAATCATTATTAGAAATCGAAGGTGGATAGCCAATGTTTCCATGTTTTATTAAATTGTTTATCTTTTATTTTAAATTGTTACAAAAATACATTTTTTTTACTTAATGTTTAGGGTAACGTGTTGCTGAGAATGGCCAGCTGGGGGTGGGTATTGGTGAGTGTGAGATGGACATCCAACAACAAGGCCGCCGAGCACAAACTTCGCCTGTGACGTCGTAGCAGGCGAAACCTCTATCCTCCCGCGGGACCTATTTATTGCCCCACGACGCTGATTCTTGTACTACTTATGACCACTGACTCTTGCAGTATGACGCCTGGAGTAAACTGAATTCCCTCTTACTTCCCCGCGGCGGATGTGTGTGAGCGTTTCCTCGAACTGGAGAAGACTACGTCGACAGCTATCGCTCGAAGGGGGCGAGTGATTGGAGATATGTGGGCGGCTCTTAACATCGAGGTCCTGAGAGCCGATGAGCGGGAAGTAGCATGCGTAGTGAGCATAGTGAGCAACGCCTCAATCAAGGGAGGGGGAAGGCACGAGAGATCCCGAGAAAACCCGCCAACCAGCAGCATCGTACGGCACGATTCCCACAAGCGAAAATCCGAGAACAACTACGCCGGGAATTTAACCCGTTTCACATAGGTGTGTGGTGAGTTGTCTAACAACTCCACCAACAAGTCAGATTGTGAGCAAGCGAACATGTGCAGGAGTTTAGGTAATGGAATATAATTTGCGAACTCTTAGGGTCAGGCTCGTCAAATTCAGTTTGCGTATCGGGTACGATATAGTGTTAAAATGAAAAAAAATTGTCACACTTTTGTGTTTAAAATTTATTAAAATATATTACTACAAAACACTCAAAAAATATTCTCAAGTTGCTTACACCAGCTGAGACAAAGTGTCTTTCACGACTGCCACTGTCAAACTAACCTTCCTTACTGGAACCCAGCTCCTTATATACTCGCAAGCAGGCAACTTGACATTCAATGTCCCACCCACCATAACTCAAGTTAAGTGAAAATATAGAATTCAGACCAGCCGAAACAGAAACATCCCGGCCATATGTCAAACGAACATAACTTATCCTACCAAAGACCACCCCCCCCCCTAAAAAAACCAAACCTTTCATAACCTAAATAAAAAATATCTTAACATAACCAAACCTACCATAGCCCAGATAAAATTCATACTTATTGTAAGCACTCGCATGCTCTAGACGTCTAGCATTATTTCCTCCACTTACGAAAATTTGACATGTCCAGAGATCAGAAACGCATTTCAAACATACTGCGAAGCTGTACTGCGAATTCGAAAGCCTGCTTTTGACCTCTACTATCACGGTGCTGTGACCTGCATCATCGCTAACTGGTTATCGTCAGTAATTATTCTAATATCGATTTTTCACCTATGGGTCAAAATTATCGTCGGCATGAGAGAACGATCTTTACGAAGAATCCTTTTCGCGCGATGAAGCATTACGACATTAGTCCCATGCAGTTTGTGCAAGGTGATACATTGAAAGAACATACAGAGATCTGCAAGGATTGGTCTACTGGGAGTCAGCAAGTGTTGTTGGTAACACCTCTTGCTACACAGATGGATACCGATTCGACAGGCGATTATGATGAGTCAGTTAATGCTAAAAACGGAAGGAGTGCAGTAGAGTTGGTTTGTGTGGAATGTGCACTTGCCAGACTTTCGCGTGAAGTCGACGAACTTCAAAATAAACTGTCCTCGGCTCTAAATACTGATGAGCATACAACTCCTGCTACAAAGGAAATCAAATTTAATATTCAATGCAATATAGGAGGTAAAGTTGACCATGATAAGAGCATTGATGAAAATGAACATGAAGAGAGTGATGGTGCTGAAGAAAATGATAGCGATTTTCTCGATGCACTGGCACACCTCTCCAACTCATTTGCTGCAACGAGCGACATATGAAGAAAGCAGAAGACGCCTCGAATACTGGCAACCTATTTCCCGGAGACCCGAATGTTCTTGTTGAGAGACTAAAGATGACAGTAGAGGAGATGCACTCGGAATAATACACAGCAAACTTACAAGGCAGAATGGAACGAAGCAGGTGTGCTTCTAGCTCATATCAGATTTTTGTAACTGTTTTCCTTGTATCCCTCTGCGGGCAATTATTACAAAGTTCAAGTCGCGCAACGAAAAATTGGGAATCATGGTGGGGGGCTGCTGTGGTGCTCCATTGTTCAATGCAAAGTCCAAGATATGCATCGACAAATGGGGAAGTGTGTTGGATGCCTGCTGTAGTTAACCCAGGAAGTGATTAAATATACCGAGGGATCTGGATATATACTTTTTAAAGCAGCATTAGTAAATAAAATGTCTACCTTTCAGCTTTAGAGGTAGGAATACACAATTTTATTTAAAATAGGGGAATTAATTTAACTTGCGACCTACATTCACCTCACTTAACACCGCATACACCACAATCAGAGCCACAATTAGCGCCCCTCACACCAGAATCAGCACCACATGAACTACAAGTACCACAATCAGCACCACACTCACCACAATTAGGGTTAATTTATGGGTCATTTATGATTTATTTAGGGGTCCAGGGGTAATTTATGTGTCATTTATCGGTCATCATGGGTCATTAGGAGCTATTGTGTAGATTGGCGGAGCAGATGGAATAGGTGTTAGAATATCGGCTGGTTTGAACTTTATAGTTACTTGGCACTTAATTGAGTTATTCTTGGGTCATAGAAGATGATTTGGCTGGTACATCGGGTAGTCTGGTATCAGTCGATTATGTTACGTTGACAGATAGTAAGGATTATTGTGATATGTGCTGGCCTTGAATGTACAGTTGCTTAGGTAGACGTAATGGTGTATGACTTTATATTTAGCTGTATTGGATTTTAAATATAATTCTGCTTGATCCAACTGTTCAATTGTAAGTGTAAGGAGAATTTTACTCAAAGTGCTGCTTGGCCGCAGTCTGTTTAAAATGCGTTTCTGACGTCTGTACATGTCAAATTGTCTTGGTAGGATAAGTTATGTTAGTTTAACATATGGCCGGGATGTTTCTGTTTCGACTGGTCTGAATTCTATATTTTCACTTAACTTGAGTTATGGTGGGTGGGACATTGAATGTCTAGTTGCCTGCTTGCGAGTATATAAGGAGCTGGGTTCCAGTAAGGAAGGTTAGTTTGACAGTGGCAGTCGTGAAAGACACTTTGTCTCAGCTGTTGTAAGCAACTTGAGAATATATTTTGAGTAGTTTTGTAATATTAAATTTGAAACACAAAAATTAATATTTATTTTCTTATTAACCCTATATCAGCCCCAGTCTGTTATAAACAGTGTTCGTTAATAACATCGCTAAGAAGCAAATATATTGGGTAATTACTATGGTTACAATTGGCTGAAACATACATTCTCTGAGCTAGAAATGATACTTGTAAACTGAATTTGACGAGCCTGACCCTAAGAGTTCGCAAATTATTATCCCTTACCTAAACTCCTGTACATGTTCGCTTGTTTACAACCTGACTTAAGAAAAAATTTGGTCTGCAAATTAAAGATTTAAAAAAATTATTAAAACAAGCAATGTAAGCATAGGCAAATATGATCCAGACCGCGAATGAAAATAACAAAATGTTTTTAATATAACATTTACCTTAAAAAAAATTTAATTGTAAATACGTTGAATGTAAACTGTAAAAGCTCTACAATAAATGTGGTCATGAGCCATATATGCATTGGTTGAAAAAACATTTAACAAAATGTTATTTACATTTAAAGTTGCTGTAATTCTAGGAGGGAATAGCTGCCTCTTCCTTAGGTGACCAGTGTGATAGTTTAAGAAAGCGTTGCTATTATTGGTTAAGTAGCTCTGTGATTCCAGTACCCGACTCTTCATCGAGAGGTTCATGTGATCAAATCTCCATCCCTGCCTCAATAATTTCTCTTTTTTTAAATGTTTCCAAGTGTCATGGGAAAGTGTAAAATTTACATAACTTATCTTTTATAAAACGATTTTACATAAAAAATATATTTTCGATACATTTTGCTGTATTTTTTATATTTGGGGATTTTTAAAATGAAAAAAAAAAATTTTTTTAAATAAAATAATTATAATTATTTATAAACTAATCGATTCCTAGTTGTCTGACCGTTCTGCGATTGGTTTTACAAGGTCAGCTGCCCTGCCTGTCCATGTATGATTGTAAACTCAACTCTGGTAACCTTATGTAAAAAAAAAAATGAGTTTTATTTCTAAGGCACAATAATTTATAATTTTTTGAAAGAGGTTAAATATGAATAAAAATAATAAATATTTAAAAACAAAAAAAATACTTAAATCATTATGACCATATGAAAAAATACTTATTGCTGATCTATATAAGTCTGGGATAGTAATAAAAATTATATAAAAATTATTACTATGCATTATCATAATTACGACAAAAGATTTATTCGTCCTCACATAGAAACGCTATTACTTCTTTTAAACCTTTGCCCTATCACAATGTCCCGATAGCCGAGTGGTCTAAGGCAATTGTATGCTGACTCAAGGTTCGATCCCGCCCTTCTCGAGACGATATTTAGATCTCCGAAATAAAAAAAATCAGTGCCCCTAGCGGTCAACTCTAGAAGCAACATGGTGGCCGAGTGAGAACGACACCAGCGCCCCTAGCAGTCGATGCAAAACAAGTGGAAACAAGATAACGGATTGTGGCTGTGATGCCTACCAATATGGCGGACTGTACCGACCAGCATGGCTGCTTTCCTTATGGCGGATGGTGGCTGTGACGCCTACCAAGACAGCTGCTGTGACGTCATCCAAGATGGCAGACGGAGCCGCAGTTCCAAATCCCTCAGCCCTCGTGCCAGACTTCCCATGAGCCTACTAATCCAGCTTTCAATCAATTGCTACATGGAGGTAGGATTCGGAGCATCTACTTCGGATGTAATCTATCTAGTGTTTTGTTAAAATCACATAAGTTTACATGGCCCACCATAACGCCACTTGTGTAAAAAATTGGGTTGAAATCTGTTGTTGGTCTCCAAGATATGGCACAAAAACGTTTTTAAAACAGATATCTTATATAAACTTTATAAAAACAGTTCATGTACAGGATGTATCTAATAGATTCTATCAGCATACAGAGTTTGATTGAATATGGTTGGATTGTTAATTAGATATGCCAAACATATATAAATATTTATATGGCTACCATTTCGAAAATCAATGTCTGATTATTTTTAAATCACCTAACTTCATACGAATTTCTGTAGTTGTGCAAAATTTGGTGGTAATTAGTTAAATTGTATCTGAAATATAGCATAATGTTCCATTTACTCACCTGACACTATTTTGCAAAAAAGTCCCACAAAATATGATCTCTGTTTGCATAAATGATGATTCAAATTAATTGCATGCAAAATTTGGTTAAAATTTGTTGAAACGTTATTTATATATATATATATAGATATTAAATTTATCTTAATTATTTATATAAACCCCACTTAAACATGCCTGCCGCACATAATACATGCTAATTTACATACACTATTGTTGTAAACATTCGTGACATTTTTTTATTAATCGTGTTATTGGCCCTCGATGTACGCCTTAAAAGCTTCATATTTCATGTAACGACCTTCATAAGTGGAGAATAAAATCTAATATATTATCTTATTTGATGGTTGTCATAAATACGATACACATAGTTAAATGTAAATCTGTTTCATAGTTCCGCAGACAAGGCACAACAAGTTAAAATGACTGTTTAGGCGCTATTCGGAAAATAAGAGACATACGCACATAAAAAAATAATTAATATGGTCTACCAGAGTACAACTTCTTCGACAAATTTGTAAGAAATCGGTTTATTGTTTTCCTAGATACGACATAAACATTTTCATTATTTCGTGTCGTGCTATCTTCCAAATGAGGTTTTGAATATACAATTTTGATGCACATAATAGATACTGTCTGCACACAAAGTTAAGTTAAAATTAGTTTCTGAGTTTCTGGATAAATAAGTGTGACCTAAAATTTTTATATTGCCGCAATTTTGAAAATTTATGTGTGTCCCTCTCAAAGTTTATCAGTTTATATGGCCTGCCGTAGTGCTACTTATTTACTGAAATTTTTCGGAGATATCGCGTAATTTTAATTTATCAGGTGATAATATTTTACGAAACTGCGGACTTACGAGATTTTGTGCTGAAATATTTGCTTGTTAAAATATATACACCTAGCATACAAAATTCAATTTTAATTAAATTACATGGTTTCGACTACATAACATAAAAAACTAAGATGACCATATAACCGCCATTTTGAAAATAAGTACCTGACATTAGTAAAACAAATCAGTCAACAGCACCTTCTACAGTACTTCTTCTTTGCCATATTTGGTAGGAAACGGTCAATGTTTCCCGAGATATGACATAAGAATTTTATTTATTCTTGCGGTACTATCTTACAAAACGAAGGACAAAAGAAGCTCTCTGTAGACACATTTGATGTTTGTTACATATTCTCCCAGCATACAAAGTTAAGTTGTAAATTATTGCATGTTTGCGAAGATATAGCATATTATACTAAAATAGCTAGATTGCCACCATTTTGAAAATAATTTTCTGACATACTTGAAATGTTCTGTACATAACTGCCGCAATATTACTTGATCGTCAAATTTAGTAGCAATCTGTTAATTGTTTACAGAGATATTACACACCAATTACAAAATTATATATTGCTATCTTACAAGATGGCGTACAACAATAGTTGTATTTTGGTTTATATGATGCTTGTAATAAACACTCTCAGCGTACACAATTTGGTTGAAATTTGTTAAACGGTATGGTAGTTATACCAAACAAGCCTAACAAAATTTTTTTACCGCCATTTTTAATATCAGTTTCTAATTAAGTTCAATTACTTTTATTTACCAGGCCTATCATAGTATAAACACGTGCAAAATTTGGTGAACATTGGTTAAGTAGTTTTCGAGATATAATGTGAAAGCGTTAGTTTTTCATGTTGCGCTATCTTCCGAAATAGCAGACCAACAACCATAGCCACTTCTGAATTTAATGCCCTCTAGTTGTGCTGTCCGCATACAATATTTGGTTTTAATAGGTTGAATGGTTTCCGAGATATGACATACCACGCTTAATATTACAACGGCTGCCATTTCAAAAGTAAGTGCCCAGCGTGGTCGAAAACTATGAAAGTTAGGTGTCCTGGAATATTACTATATTTGTACCGAGTTTGGTGAAATGTGGTTTACGTGTTCCAAAATTGGAAAGGGAGGGACACACACATGCACACACACACACACACACATGCACACACACACACACACACATGCACACACACACAGAGACACACAGACAAACACACACATACAGGAAAGTGACCTCATAAACCTTTCTTTACTTCGGAAAGTAGGCTAAAAAAGGAAGGAGCAATCAGTCCAACGAAAAAGACAAGAAATTTAAGCACGCATCTCGTGTCGCTATTTTTTGTGCGTAGCAGCTACAAACTTATAAGATAGTGGTGAACATGCCCACAAATAGGCCTACCGTAACTGTTACTCCGGTCTTATTACTTTGCGTAGGTACTTCCTTTTTAAAAAGGTTTATTTAATTATTTATAAAAAAATTTCTGGCTGTTCTTAGTCATTTTATGGGATTGTGGCAAACATTCAAATCAACAGGATCATAAACATGTTACAGAACGGTGTTTCAAACGCCTAAGGAAAAGTTACAAAGTTGTGATAAATAAGCAGACACGACTTTCTAATAGTTATTTTCATCATAAAAACAGTTCGTGGTTGAAATGTATATATTTCGCACGTTCGATATTTGAAATTACACACACACACACACACACACACACTGGCCCACTGTATCGTACAGACGCAACAATACCTTAAAACACAGCGGTCACGACACAGAGAACAGTATATTTATTCCTGTTGTAGAAACACAGATTTATCACAACATCGTTACTTGCCAAGGCAGGTTATTAGAAGAAGAAAAAACGTGTACAAACTTGTTGTTGTAATTATAAGTACTTTACGCAGGAAGAAAAATTAACACTTCGTTCAGCAACAAGCAACACGCCACGTCATATCGCCGCACTTCTGCCAGCTTCGGATTTGTAACCGCCCTGCTTTCACATCTAAATAATATATAATAATTATTCAAATGTTATATCTCGTATCATTTGTAAATAACAAATTAAATAATCATTATTTTTGCTATAATATATATGAGATATGCTAAAACCAAAACCATGTAGGGTCTATAATTTTCTTGCTACTACTAGCGGTGCGAAACTTCCAGAGAGAGAAAAAAAAAGAGAGCGATAAACTCCGCTCCGCCTACTTGAGTTTCCTCCACGGACAAAAAAAAAACAGACATCGTGTCACCATGTCACTAGGGCTTACGCACCGTTATTTGCGCTGATATTTTTAACTTCAAGAATAAAATATGTTGTCATCAGTGCTACATAAAAATTTAAATATTTCGATACACAACTTTTAATTTACAAATAGCATACCAAAATAATTGGTTAGAACAATAATTTATTGCTGAACTATTTCCTACTATCCGTTGCCAACACTTCGCTGCTCTCACTGTTTTTAATTCGTATTTAATAAGAAATAAATAATACAAGTTATATAAGATACAAAGTTAAAGGTTCATTTAACCAAAAAAATATAGCACTTTGAAGTTAATAACATCGTTTTATATTTGTGGTATACAAGTTATTAAAAAATAAGTTGACAAGTTACTCCTAGCGTGATTTTTCAAAGGTTTGATTCAAAACAACCCGAGAAACCGTGAGTGGACTATGAGCGTAAGTTCGTCAACGAGGTGCAATTCAAATGCAGATAGTTTCACCCATTAGGGGAAACACATCGGTAAATTACAGTGTCAATTTATTTATTTTAGAGGTAGTATTTCAAAGGAAGCTTAGCATTTTAGTTTTACACGGCCAAATTACGGGTATTTAATCATTGTTTAATTATTTGCTAATACGCAAACGTAATAGCGAGTCTAGAAAAAAATACTACGTGGGTAGGTAAAAAAAAATGTTATTTCTCCTCTTGTAAAAGAGGGATTAACATGTAGACTGTTGAGTGGATTTGAAAAGAGAGTGTACGATTGACTCGCAATGTTTGAGGTTACGAGATAGTCACTAAACTATTTATATTTAAACCAATGTGTTGTTTAAATAAGGTTTAGTGAAAAGGTGGAAAACTTTTCGTGTTACTGTGCTAAAGAATTTTATTTAATGTTCAGACAACCAATAATGTGATATTCATATAAATTCCTAAAATTCCGAAATTAAAATAAACGAATGATAGTTATGCTATTTTAAGCCTTAAAATGCAATGTATTAAAGTAAACAAGGGGTTACAAGTTGTAATAACATTATTATATATGTACATATAAATTATATCTTCATGTAAATAAACTACGTGTAAGCGAGCACTGACTTAGTGATATGTGAGCGTGAGGCAGGCACTGTAATTTTTTGCAAGATCTATGATGGCAAATGTAATTGAAAAATCTATACCACAGACTAAAGATGAGGTAGACCTATTATTCGTCTTCTGCGCATGTACCCAACATTACCCAAATTATAACAGAACTGTCAAAGTCACATGGTTATCAGTGATGAACGCGTAAGTTCATATTTCAATTTTCAAAAGACGAACACTTTTATTTGAATAAAATACTTTCGTCAGTTTTAATTTAATGAAAATTCTTTAAACAGTGTTTAGATGATGCATAAAAACATCTTGTTTTTAACAAAAACATCCCTGCCGTTTTTGCTAGTCGTGTTGGCAGAAAAGCAGTTCAATGTTGGGACACGGAGATTGGTTGTCGCAGCCAGCGAGATCGCTCTACCACATCTGTAGTCTATGATCTATACAAATACCAACAACATGTGCGTTGATGCAGTGATCGATGTAGGCAACTCACTTCTGTCTCGTCCTGAAGTTCTGCAAACACGCACTGCGCTCAATGTTGAATGGTTACGTCGGACAAATCATCTGGCCACCGACCACATACTCAGGAATGTTAGAGTCGCGCCCGTGTTTGGACTTGTAACGTCGCAGGTTCAGACTGCTCGACACGCACATGCGAGATTAACACCCTAGCGTTCAGAGCCGCCGAGGACAATGTGGGCTTACTGGACAATCAGGGGCAGGAGAACAGGACGTTCACTCTAGAAAACGAGGACATTTGACTATAGTCCATACATGATTACTTCCAACTTTTCTGAAGCCCTGCTATTCCTCCGTTTCATGGAAGCAAAGCTTAACAAAGTCTAGAAAATTACACCAAAGCGACAACGCACAGCATTCGTGCGCACTCAGCTTAATTATATTATGCATATGTACTATTTATTACTAGGCGTTATCACTTATCATCATCCTATTTTTGATTATATTAATTACAAATGAAATATTATTTACTGATAGAATATTATAAAAAAGAGATATGAACAGAAATATTAAAAGTTTGTGACACATGACATTTTAAGGAAACAACCAAACAACTTAAAAATTTGTTGATATTTCAAAGGTTTTTATTTAAAAAGGTTAAAAAAAACCGCGAATAGAGTATATAAAAGAGGACAAAGGTATTTCATTAGCACCGTAAATTACTTCCCTCAGAATACGTTAAAATTAATATTTTTCGCATCCGTCTTTATGCTTATAGTGTTAAAAAGAAGTTAATTTAATTCGTTAACATTTCAAGCAAACAATAGCCAAAAGTTTAATTACTAAAATATTTCCTCCCTTTTTAAATAACACACACTACTATGCAAGTTATATACCAGGAAAATAAACTTCAGTGTTTAAATTTATATTTCTATATTTTTTATGTAAATTAAAGCTAAAAAAGTAAGCAAAGAAATGAAACAAACTTTGCGTGAATACACTGCGCCAAACCAGAGTTGCGCCGTGAGATACATACATATTAAACGCGCTGTGGCGTCATTCCGCTCATCGCCGGCAGGTATTGTTGGGGGAGAGAATACTATTGTCCATTCTCGGTTACTTCACACTTTTCTGAAGCCCTGATAAATTACTACTTTCAGGATATTCCTCCGCCTCGTGGAGACAAAGCAGTCTCGCGCGTTCACCCATCTCCGTATCAGTCCAGTGCTAGAAACAAAAGACGTACATTCCACTGAGATCTCGGGTTGTGTTACACAAGGCAGGCAGGCGGAATCCTTAAGAGGGGCGCCTAAAGCATGGGCCCGCTTTCCTCCCAGGGGTGTCTAAAGGAGTAGCGCCTTGTAAGTCGGTAACGTAGTTTGGCCACTGCTGGTCTCACGCCGCCCAGAACCACCGGCAGTAGAGCTGCTTGCCATGCAGCTCGCGTGTCGTGAGTAAAGGTGTCGGCAACTCGAAGTAAGAGCAGTCGAGTGTCTACGTGCGTGCTGTCCCCTCGCCCAGGTTAGACTGGAGTAAGAGCCAGCAGGGTGGGGAGGAAGGGTCAGGTGGCTTATAAGCAATACCTAGTCCGCGGCGCGCGCCAACATTTAGCGAACTGCCTCCGCCAGTAGCAGATACTACGTGCCTCGAGGCCGCGAGACCACGCCAGACTTGGGCGCCGTTCTCGCAACTTACCGAGGGTCACGACTCTCCAGCAGACACATCCCCCGCACCTAGAGCACGGAGCACTGCCTCCTGGAGAAGGAAGGACACCTTCGCGGACCCGCCTCGCAGGCTACTGCAGCGCCACCGCCCAGAATGCGTAATCGAAACTGCCACGCCACGTCGCCGACTTCAGCCTCGCACGTCGCTAATTTAAGTACAAAGAAAGTACATATTAGTAGTAGGAAAAGGAGAATTCAGCGCCAGGGACATTGGGCTTGGGACTGGAGGACTGGCGGTGGCCATCAGAGATGACGTCACGAGTCGACCTCCTGCTCTTTCATTCCTTGCCGACGTCGGCGATTTTACCAGCCAGTACCGCAGAAACAGCAAAAATTGCCAACCAGAATATATCCCGACTTTCCCTCAAAATTTTCCGAATTTCCCTCGATAATTGTTTTTGTACAATTTCCATCGATGGACGCTAAATCGGGCTAAGTGGCTTTTTGGACAAATGAGGAGTGAGAATTAAGGAGTTACATTCATGCTCTATCATTCAATGCCAGCATTGACCATCTTGTTCCAGAATGTCACGCTCTTGCATTTCAAGAGAGGAGGTATTTTCTGAGTCTTCCTGAATTCTAATACCTTGTTCATGCTCTTCCATTCCTATTTTATTTTCTCATTCTTCCTCCTTTCTCTTGCGTTATTGTTCCCTACTTAATGCTCTTGCATTCCAAGATAGCGGGTTTTCTCCGAGTCTTCCAGAATTATATTACCTTATTTTACATGCTCTTACATTCCGATTTTATTTTCTCATATTTCTTCTGACATCCTTTCACCTGGCGCCCTAGCTGGGAAAAGTATCATGCTCTATCATTCCGCCTAGGTTATCTCATATTCCTTCTGTCATCCTTTCGCCTGGCACCTTAGCAGGGACACGTTTCAAGATCTATCATTCCACCTTCATTTTCTCACATTCCTACCTGTCTCCTTCCCCTGGCGTCTTTGCAGGGACGAGTCTCATGCTCTATCATTTCACCACGGTTTTCTCATTCTTAGAAGTATAGCTGGCTGTAATTTCCGAACCGTTTAAGACACAGCTACCAAACTCTTAACATAGACATCACCCCGACAACAAAAATTATAGCATGGTCAAATAAGCCCTAAGCATATTTATAAGCATAGTTGGTCATAATTTCCGAAACGTTTCAGAAACAGGTATCAATTTCGTAACATAGACATCACCTCCGAGACAACGAAAATGACCGCAGGGACAAATATGCCTTAAGCACACTTATAAGCATAATTTGTAAAATGGCCAACCTCGGCAACGAATGACAGAGTTGGAGGTCGACTCATGACGTCATCCAAGATGGCCACCACCAGTCCTCCAGTCCCACACTCTGGAGAACTGCGCGCTGCCTCCTGGAGAAGGAAGGACATCTTCGCGAACCCACCTCGCAGGCTACTGACGTGGAACCACCCAGAATACTTCAGCCTCGCACGACGCTTTGGTACATATTACAGTATGTTCGTGGTTTCTTCACACTTTTTGAGGGGGTGAGCGGCTAACCTGCTCACCTCCCACCAAGGGCGAACTGGGTTCAATCACCGGCTGGGTCACTTCCAGGATTTTCTTATGGGGGAATTGTGTTGGACGATGCCGCTGGTTTGCGGGTTTTATCGGGGATCTCCTGTTTTCTTCGCAATTTCTTTCCGGCACTGCACTATGCTCACCTCGCTTCACCCCCATCGGCTGTCAAGACCTCGATGTTAAGAGCCACCCAAAATCTCTTCACTGACTCACACTTTATGAATTAAACCCATGAATAATTACCCCATTCGTGAAGTGTTAAGTTCATCCCTAAAGTTGTTATTTATCAAAAACGTTTTATACTTATGTTGACTTTTCTGTTAAAATGAACTTTGGCATTTAATTCAACTAAAAGCTTTAGTATTTAGTTAAAAACTAATATGAATAAAAACAGCGAAAAAAATTGGTGGAATGTTGGCAATAGCTCATAATAAATAGTTCTTACGCAAAATACTATTACACAGAGTGCGCCCGAATTAAGTGCCTTGTCCCTTTGTACTGTTCTAGAATCTGTTAAGTTTTGATTGCACGAGGAGTATCCTGAATGTAGAACTTCAGCAGAGCTTCAGAAAAGGTCGAATTAAACCGTGACTGGACTATAGAATTGATGCAGCGTCACGGTTCCTTTTCTGTGGCAGCACCCATTCGCTTATTGGCTGTCGGAGACTGTGGATCAAGCCTTGCGCCTGATTGGCTACCGCGTGCAGCGAACGAGGCCCCTTTGGACGGTCTCCCGTCTTGGCGAGTAAGTTTGCAAGCTCTAATTGCCAAACGACTTTTCGACACGTTGCTAGTCAGTGACGACATTTCGCTGGCGTGTGCACTGAGAATACAGCCAACAAAATATTTGTTAGTATAAGGCGAAAAATATATTCAGTTTCCCCATATAATTATTTTGTTGGGTAAACAAAATTTTAAAATCAACAAAATAAATTTTCTTCATCTAAAAAATTCAATTCTTGAATTAACAACTAAATACCTTTAAAACTTAAGTTTGTAAAGGAAACATTCCAAATCTATATAGACGATGCTTGGACCATATGTGTTGTAACATAGCAAACGCTAGGAAAAATTAACGGAATGTTTTAATAGCGTATTTAAATATAACTTTTTAAATTAATTCAAAAGCAACAATTATTTCACTTTTTAAAAATGAAGTAACTGGTAACTTACTTGTCAGCCAGCAGCTCAGCTATTAGGAAACATTTCGCAACGCGCATTAGGCACTTATAGTCCATTCACGGTTACCTCTACATATTCTGAAGCGCTGCTTAAGTTCTACTTCTAGGTTATTCCTCCGCCTCATGCTAACTAAACTTAACCAAGTTTAGGAATTACACCAGAGGGGCAAAGCACCGCATTGTCGCTCACTCAGTTCCATAACATTTTACTGGGAACTATTTCTTACTATGCTGTACCGTCACACTGATTTCCCCTCTATTTCTATTCATATTAATCATAAACGAAATATTATAATATATATTGAATATAAGCAAAATTTTAGTTTAACCAAAAATAAGTTATTTTGTGTTAACATAAGTATAAAACATTTGTGACACGTGATATATTTACGTAACGTTTAAACACATTATAATTGGGGTGATTTTTCAAAGTTTTGATTTAAAAAATTGAAGATATAGCGAAAAGACTGTAGACACAAGTCCTTTTCCAGGGCAAGGAGCAGCCATTCTGCAGATGTGTGCGCACAACTAAAAGAAGCCGCATCGCTATTTATCTTATGTTCTATGGCCGTTAATTTTTAATTATGCACAATAACGAATGAGTAGGCGGGATAAACTAAGCAAGTCTTTCCAAATTGTGCATTTTACTATGCACCAGCTTTATGCAGTTGGTTTGCTTTATAAACTTCCTGGTATAAAAAAAATCTAAATAACAAGAAGATAGTTAATTTAGAACTTAATATTTATTTGGGAACACACGCGATTTTTCCCCATGTAAGCTCTTCATATTGGTCTTGAAATATATCTAAGGTATAAGATTCCGCAGACCTAGACAAAAACTTTGGAAAACGTGGTTCTTATGGCTATTTAAGATATCTGGAATCTATAATAATTGAAACGTTTTCTTGTTTGTACATATGTATGTCCCGAATCACGTATAAATTAGTAAACAAGTTTTAATGGAAATTTTGCTATCACGATAGTTATATTAACTGAAATATTGCAATATACACTCATATACAAAAACATTATCAGAATGAATGAATCGCGCGAGTACAATGAAGATTGCCTCACAGTAACGTCATAGCCCGACATGTGTCCCATTTGCGATTGATGTTGTTTGCTTGCGCGCATGTGCTACCTGGGAGCATACATATCCATCTGTCATCCATACCTTCAAAACACCGAATGAGGTCTTAGTAGAAGTGTGATAACATAGAGCCAAGTTCAGTGAACACGCAGAATGCACCAACGGTGCACTTGACACGCTTTAGCCTAGCTGGATATGTTTGAGAAAGTCCGCATCGTCGGCCTACAAGAGGTCAGTTAGATTCTTCGCCACATTGCTCGCCACTCATGTCGTTCTGCCTACACTGTGCGACGGTGTTGGGAACAGGAAGGCACACACACCTTTTGAGAAGGTTTGGTTTGACCCCAGCAGGGAGAACAGTTTAATTGTGCTACAGGCTGTAATCACTAGACAGGCATCGTTGCGTATATCCAGGGATATTTTACAGCAGCTGGGGATACGTCTATGTCCACCAGTACCATACGTAGGCGGCTAGTAAAGCAGGATCTGTCGTCACGGCATTCCTTGAGACGTCTACCATTGCGACTTCAACATCGCCGAGCACGCGAGACCTTCTGCAAAAACGGGCAGAATGACACTTGCGGATTGGCAACAGAGTGGTGTTCAGAGACGATTCAAGGTTCTGTCTGGACATATACGACCGCCGAACTCAAGTCTGGAGACGTCCTGGCCATCGCCGTGGTCCACGCTTCATTGTGGAGCAGCACACCGTCCCCAACGAGAGGTGTCATGGTGTGGGGTTCCGTTTGCTACCATTCCTGCACCCCCTGGTAATAATGGAAGGAACCCCGACGGCTCGATGATAAGTCCAGAAAATTCTGCTACCATGTGCGCTGCCCTTCCTGGCGCAGCTTTACAACGCCATTTTCCAGCAGGACAACGTCCGCCAATTTCCAGCACGGATATATCTGACCTGCTTTCGTGATATCAAAATGCTTCCTTGGCCAGCAAGTTCCCCAGACCTCTCGCGAGATTAGACGGCAACTTCAGCCAGCGACAAATGAAGCTGGTTTGGAGCGTCATTTACGCCAGCTGTGGCGAGTTGTTCCTCAGGAGAACATCCGACATCTGTCCTCCATGGCCGACCCGTATCGCTGCCTGTCTCCGTGCTACAGGTGGCCCAACACCATGCTAAGTGCATCTTGCAAGTGTTGGTTCCCTGCAATACATGCTCGGTGTGGTAGAATATGTTGATGTTTTCTGTATACATGCTACAATGTCTTGTGCCTGTACCCACGTACGTGCCCCTCCGATAGCGCCTTCAGAATGATAATTTTTTTTTAAAAGAGTGTAAAATAATGAGGTAACCTCCAAATAATCCTCCGTATTTTTGCAAGAACAGGGTGAGAATACCGCAATAATCCATTTCCCCAAGCACACGCAGTTTTATGAAGATCGTAGCTCTCTTGCCGTGATACGATTTATTGCTTATTTCATGACTAGTAACTGAGTATTTTTAACAGGGCTAGAAAACAAGTTCAGACAACAATGAAATTTTTAATAGATTTTTTCGTGGTCGGGAATTGGACGGCATATCCATTTTTATTTTATCTTTATAATCACTTCCACTTATATTATCCATTTTCGACTCACCAATTTCAAGTAACTTTGTCCATTATAGTTACGTCATCCTCAGCATCCTCATTGATCACGTAACCATATATTCTGTAACAGTCAGACATTAATTCACTTTTTTTATATTATGATTGTCCTTGTCGCAAGAATCGTTCGGTAGTTCTGTTCCTCAGATAGTTGCAGTTTCTAGTGTATTTTGAAACAGATCTCTTGACATAATATTTCTTGCACCAGTGTTTTCCGCCTTTTTGCATTATACCGTACTACGCGTGTAATACTAATATGAGCATCTGGTGACCTATTATATACTCTACTGTAACGCTATAGCACAAACTGTATTCCCTCATATAAGGATAGTAATAATGACACATTTCTACTTGAGTAAAGCATGAATAAAGTCATTACGCCAATGGCAAAAATAAATGTTAAATATGGCGAAAGGATACAAGCTGTGAAGAAAAGCAGATTGTAAACATTGCTTACAATAGTGTTTGATGAGCTATGAACAGACTGTACAAGCCAATACGCGGGTAGCGTGTTCCCTCCCACAGCCCGGGGATCTAACCTACAGACACCCTGCCATTTAACATTATAAGACGGTACCGAGCTGAACTCCTCAGTCCTCTACACACACGAGCAGACGCCACTTGTTCATTGGTTGCCGCTTCACGCAAAACTCACGCTCTTGTTACACCCGGCGATACGGAGTGAAGACACCATAAAGAGTCTATTTTCGTACCGAATTATAAACAGGGAAAAGTAGGGTGTCTGATTTGTGTACAACATTTTATGGAAGATACTGGGTAAAATGCACAAACATTACAATTAAAAGTAATATATGCCCTTAAAAAAAGCCAATTATAAATAAATCATTTTACAACTTATTGTAAGGGATTTATCAGTTAAATGTTAAGAACAGAGAAGTGCATGACAAGATTATTTGTTCTGATTTTTAAGGCTGAAAATTGGCGAAATCTAACATTTTCTTCATGGTGTGTTAACACACTTGAATAATTATTAATTCAGTGGGCATTACCTTGAGATCCGAGTGATGACCACAACGGGACAGGAATTCCCGAGGGCCAGAGGAAATTCCAAACAACAGGGTTATATCGAGCTGGTATTAATTTTCATTTGGGCATGCACCATTTATATATTCTTTTGTTAAGTCTCGTACGAGTGAGATGATTGTGATAACAGAGGCACACCGGTATGCTAAGTACAAAGGGCTCGTTGACGAATAAATACGCGGAACAACTCGCCGACCGGTATTTGACAATGTATTCCAGGACAAAAGTGAGAATGGAGATAATCATTTCCTTCAATGGGAAGAAGGGAAGGAGGCAGTGGCCGAAGGCTACGTGGAAGGGATAAATGAGTACCAACGCAAACAATACACTTCTTTCCGAAATAATTATTTCTTCTTCTCAAGTTCGACGCAAATTGAACACAGTTACATGCAATGGTTTATAAAACATACGAGCATATTCACACAAGTAAAAATTAGTTTTAAAAACAATTGAAATAAATCTGTTCGTTGTTTCCTTGAAATACATTTCTTAACATTATGTAAAGAAACAAACCTATTATCAATTTAATTTCACAATCATAATTTTATCTGAAAATATATACATAGTAGACGGAAGAAAAAAAGTAATTAAGTATCAGTCAAATGGTTAATTTGGACGGAGTAATTTCCAAAGAAGCTCTCAGTATCTGCAAAGGTCTCCTAAAAACATCTGGACGGATCTGCCCACCGCCCACACGCATCTATGACCAGTAAACACGCACAGCAATCATAAACTCTCACTTGCGCAGGCACCTCTAAACGCACACTTCCACTGACAATAATGCCCATGTGCCTTGATGAAAGTTTCCTTGGAAGATATCATGCAAGATTGCATGGCAGCTTCATACAGATTGTTGTGTGGAAGGTATAGCCGGCAGCTAGAAGTTTTCACTGATTGGTCGTGTGCAATATTTTGTACAAATAAAATAAACGGATGCAATAACTGGAAATTCAAAAATTTCGACTGAAAGGTAATATCTTAATTCATTTAAAGGTACTTTCAGCAAAATTGGTTTAGCGAAACATCAAACCAAATGTATACATATATTATAGAAAAATAAAAAATATACAAAAATTTCCGTATTTCATAATGTGAATTTAAAGACTTATTGAAGTAACTGATGGTATATTGTTTCAACGTGAATCAGCTCGTTTCGACAAGTGAGCTAGTGTTTACTTGTACGTCTCAAATACACGAGTGAGTGAGTGAAGACATTTGGACGGCTCACGACATTTCCGGGTCTGGTGGAGCGGAGTGGAGATATTTGGGCGGCTCTTAACGAGGTCTTGTAAGCCGATGAGGGTGAAGCGAGGCGAGTATGGAGCAGCACCGGAATGAAATGGCGAGTGAAGCGGGAGATCCCCGAGAAAACCAGCCGACCAGTGGCACCGTCCGGCACGATTCCCACGTTTTAAAATCCGGGAGCGACCTCGCCAGGAATCGAACCCGGATCGCCTAGGTGAGGCGAATAGTCTAACCACTACACCACCGCGGCCCCTCATAAATACGCGAAACTGTGATTTAAACATGCCATGATAACCAAAATATGTGTTTAAAATTATTTTTGTGAAAGTAATAGTACGTAATGTAATGTCTAGAAGTTGAGCAGATTTTTCCAAAAAATGTAAAATAATTTATTGTTTGGTGATTGGTACACTTCAAAACCTGATCATCACGGATCGTCGTACAATAAATAAAAGTCTTATCAAAAATATTTAATTTTCATAAAAAAATATCAATGAACTTACTTATTTCTGACATTATTTCGGGCTTCGTGTTAATGTAGCTACCGAAGGTGCTTTCGTAATTTTTTACGTGGTATTGTGGTCAAGGTCTTCGTAAAAACTAAACTTTCTTTGTCCGAACAAGTTCACTGTGATAGCAGACTCATTTATGGTGATCTTCACGCATTATTAATGTGTACATGAGGCCGAAATATACATAGTGTGCAGAAAGAATAAATTAAGCCAAGTTTTAGAAGTGCACCGCCGAAAGCCAAGTATGTGTGTCGCTTGTTCTTACATTGTATATATTTATGTGCAAGATATTTGTATCGTAAAAAAAATTTCTTTAAGATTAGTTTTGTTTCTGATAACGGACACTTAACAGGAATATNCTTCACGCATTATTAATGTGTACATGAGGCGGAAATATACATCGTGTGCAGAAAGAATAAATTAAGCCAAGTTTTAGAAGTGCACCGCCGAAAGCCAAGTATGTGTGTCGCTTGTTCTTACATTGTATATATTTATGTGGCAAGATATTTGTATCGTAAAAAAAATTTCTTTAAGATTAGTTTTGTTTCTGATAACGGACACTTAACAGGAATANGGCAAGATATTTGTATCGTAAAAAAAATTTCTTTAAGATTAGTTTTGTTTCTGATAACGGACACTTAACAGGAATATATCCTCTCCGTTAAATATGTAACAATTCATGGCTAACTGTCAGTTAACAATAGCTATAAATGCTGCATATTAACTTGAATGTATGATGTGCGCTCAGCTTCCGTTCGTACAACTTTATGCACTAATGTTATCTGCACTCCAAAAAAAAAANTTGAATGTATGATGTGCGCTCAGCTTCCGTTCGTACAACTTTATGCACTAATGTTATCTGCACTCCAAAAAAAAAATCCCTTGAAAAATGTTCTGCGTGTCTGAGAAAACCAGTTTTTGAGGCTACTTTTTTACAGTAATANCAAAAAAAAAATCCCTTGAAAAATGTTCTGCGTGTCTGAGAAAACCAGTTTTTGAGGCTACTTTTTTACAGTAATACAATATTGCTTTCATTCAAAGAAAAGTTTGCAGAAACATAGATTTGCTGTTAGTAAATGTTTCCTTTATAAGTTTATATTTTGTGGCAATACTACCTTCCTTAGGAACGAAGAAATAAACTTTATTTGAGCTGATTTTGTTCACAGTAAAAATATATTACTTTATAACGAATGTATAAGTTTGGGGATTTCAAAGGTTTTTTTGTTGTAAACTTTACTTTTCAGTACGTGAGTGTTTTCGCAAAGCAAACATTCATAATGGAATATGTTCTACAGTTACCAGGCCACAAACGGTAATGTTATTCGGAAATGCAGTGATTCTACAATTCACTAAACTCAATACTTCTCAGGTGGTGACATTATAGCCTGGCTCATGTTACTACCTGACGTAATCTACCTTTCAAAGGTAATGATATCATAATTGGATAAANTGACATTATAGCCTGGCTCATGTTACTACCTGACGTAATCTACCTTTCAAAGGTAATGATATCATAATTGGATAAAGCGGTCGTGTTATGAAGGTATTTTAGGCCTAGAAATACAGGGGGTGCGGGTTCGAGTGTCAGGGAGACCCGAGTAAATTGTTTTATTACCAAAATGTAACTTTGAAAGATTATTACATGTTTCTGATTTTCTAATTGCATTTGTTTTTCTGAGCAAAAATTGTCTTTACAGTGTAACTGACATTGCCACTAAAACGTCTGCTGAACTATTGTAATAACAATGCAAGGTTATCTCAGATTCATTACTCAATAGCTCGAACTATGACCATGTTTGTGTGTAAGTCTACTTGGCAATGGTTCATATTAAAACAAATGTTTTTCTTTGTGGCAAAAAATGACGTGTTGCATACAATAAACCGGTTTACAGTGTAATTGCCTTCCGACACAAAACAAAGCTTTCTGCACGAAGCCAATAGGCTGTCTGGGGACGTAACGTAACCCTGAGTGGCATTTTCGACCATGTAGAGCTTGTCCCAGTTGACCGTCAAAACCTAATTTACTGAATCGTGAATTTGTAATGGACGTAGTACTATTCTATCCACAATAATTTACAGGATGTTTTGGAAATTAGTGAGATATTTAGGGGGGTGAAAGGGGTTGCCAAGACGAGTGTTTCGATCTAATGAACATTCTTTCGGAAATGCATCCTTATGCTACAAACAAATTGAAACGCAAACCACATATGGCGTAGGCAATAATTATGATGTAAGGAACATGGAGCTCAAACCCTCACAGCGAGTTGACCTGGTTGCACTGCTGAAACGCCGCGCCAGTAACTCTTGTTACGAATGCGCTTTTAAGCCATTCATACGTGAAAGTTTCTAAGAGCGTAGCTCAATAATGAGTCATGATAAGGTAGAGCACAATAGTATTATATTAGGTTTATTGAACATAAGAATTTTATGCTAACTATTTGCGTGACTATTAATCGCGGAGCTTTAATTGGTATACCAAGATGCTAATTAATTGTATTAAATGTTATTACCTCACGCTATTACTATTGTAATCTAATTGGAAAGTCCCCACCTTGTTCATGCCAGAGGCTAATTCTAGGAGGCGGTTAACAACAGTCGGACACACCCATCTTCAGTGGTCTTCCCTCTGGTCGGGTCGACGACAAAAGACGCCGCTCCCGGTGTTACGCTGGCCTATATCGAACGCGTTGTTTAATATTTTCGGTCCCGTTTACTGGCCGGTGGAGGGGTTTTCTGCAACTGTCTTTCGTAAGGTGTTGTTGCAATCACGCTCGTGCCCTGGTTCAATGTTCGAAGGCGTGATCAGGCAGGCCGTCCAGTTAAGGCCTGATCATTTCATAACACTCTGTACTNCCCTGGTTCAATGTTCGAAGGCGTGATCAGGCAGGCCGTCCAGTTAAGGCCTGATCATTTCATAACACTCTGTACTCGAAGCAGCACACGTGGCTGCAGTGAAGATTGTCGTCGTAGACTTGACTTCGCCACGTGGTTCTTGCAGCAGCGCATTGCTACTCCACACTCCACCTGCCATTGTGCTGCGGACAGACGAGGCACTGCTCACCCGCGAGGCCATTCCTCGACAGCAACAGTGCGTCTTGCGTTTTACTTTATTTGTAGCACAAGGATGCATTTCCGACACCGTGTTAACTCCGTCAAAACGCTCGTCTTGACGCCCCCTTGCATTCACCTAAACATCTGCACTCATCTCAAGAACATCCTGTCCGTACNGTCAAAACGCTCGTCTTGACGCCCCCTTGCATTCACCTAAACATCTGCACTCATCTCAAGAACATCCTGTCCGTACTAACGTGGTATTTTGAGCGAGCATTTGGCCTTGCGAAATCGGCTAAACTTTGCGCATTTGCTTCACGCGGACTCGCGAGCTGTCACTGTCTAAAGAAAGGCCGTTTTCCTGACTCGTACGACTGGAGCCCAGGTTACGAGCAGTGGTTCCGTTTACGTAGACCAGACTGTTATTGTGTTTTCACCTTCCGTTAATTCTCCCACGGCTGCAGTCACGCTGATTTTTTTTTTTATTTGGGCTAGCTGATCATTTATATTACCTCCTCTTTCAGATGCACGTAACGAGCCATGAAAAAACACCAATTACATGGTTCTTTATTCTGAACTAGTCGGGCGCGCATGTGTTTTTGTTTCTCTTTTGTTGTTATTATTTTTACTTTCCGCTTTTAATTGCTTACAATGACAGACATTCCCCTTAAACCTGACAAATTGACGTCGGCACACGATTACTGACACCTGTATGTAACACACTAGAGTTCAGTGAATTGTGTGTATATTACGTCTAATGTGCATAATTAAGATATGCTATGAAATAACTACGCGATTCATTAAATAACATGACACACTGATACACATAAAAACGGTGAATAACTAAGAAATATCAATATTACATACTTAAACAAAGTAACTGAGCCACTGAAACACAGGAAGAAGTTTATGAACTGACTGGAACGAAATGATGAAACTAGCCGTGTATTTATTACGTGAGTCGGATGAGCTATGTATGTTTGTGTCTGTATAGTGAACAGTTTGATGATTTAACCAGGCCCTCTTAGTTATTCAGTGAAATTACTAGGTAAAGCATATAATAGATGTTGATTATACACGTAACCAGACCGAAAACTTTATTGAATGAAATAACTAGGTATTCCATGAAACAACGGACTTGACACATCAGCAGTAAAAAAACGAAACTGCAGCAACGCCACTTCTCTTGGTCCCAGAATATGAAAAAAAAAGCACACAGAAGCAATACGATGTGGTGATATCTTCGATATTCTCGTGATAGAAATGTTTGATTTCTAGACTGGTGTGTGGGAAGTGCAGGAGCCGGAAATGTTACAGTAGGCGGGGCTTTGACGTGCATGTTGAGCTGACAGCTTGCGGAGGACCTTGGCTGCCCGAGAGTTGTGTTTGACTTCCGCAAATTGTGGTTTTTCTGGCGCGATGATCCCCCCCCCAGCCCCCGCGGATTGCGAAATTAGTGTGCTCGGGTGGGAACTGGCCAGGCCCTCCGGGTACACATACCGGCGTCTTGCAAGATAAGGCCCTTTAGATAACCCTACATTTTTATTGAATTCTGTTCGTTGAAAGCTATATAACATGATAGAAACGTCATAATCGCTGACATTTTCTCTTTCAATTTCTTGAACGTCTCGTTTTATTTAACGATTTTATTTTAGAACATGTCATAAATCTTCTTTAATAAAAATTTCAATAGCTTATCATAGCTTTTCTCGATAGTGTTAATGGAACTAATCTCATAATAATAGAGTTCTGTGCACAGATTTAAAGTTTTTATGAAATAATAATGCATGTTTTTTAAAAAGTAAATGTACAATAAAATGAAGAAAATTTGTTGAGTTTTAACACATTATTTTCTATTTTCGTGTCGTGCATGAGTCGCAGATTCTTATAAAAATTAATTTTGGTATTTTGTAAACTGGTTTCATTTAGAAGTTTGTGATAAATTATGATTTGAAGAATTGAAACCTCATTTAATGCAATTCATTGAAAAACGAATGAAGTTATTTTTAGTTCAATAAATATTTGATGGTGTGAAGTGGCGTTTAGCAGTAGCGTGACGCGGGTCGTGGGAACAGTCGTTGGTTACTGTTAAAGAAGAGTCGTTGACCAGTCACCAGCCAGTGCGGTCGCCTGAGTGTTGGTTTGTGGGCGGTGGTAGTTTAAGCCCAGGCAGGTCCTTCTGGCCTGGCCTAGGGCTCGGGTAATTCATCACATGATTGTTGTGTGCGCCGCGGAAATACGTGGCAGTCGGTGCGTGGCCGCGAGGTGACATAGTTACAGTGGCGTGAATGGTGAGATGAGTGTGGTCCATCCAGCCACAGGTGTTGCCCCTTCTCGGCGAGGATAGCGGTAATCATGGTCAGCGTGGGACGAAATAAATAGTAACTTAATAGGTGGTTAAGATTATATTAATTTAAGTCCCCTTTAAGTAGACGACTAGTTTAAGAAATTGCGTATTGGTAAGTTCTATACGGATTCCACTAGCAACGGCACTCAGATTTATAATACTAAACACTATAAATTAATGTNAATGGTGAGATGAGTGTGGTCCATCCAGCCACAGGTGTTGCCCCTTCTCGGCGAGGATAGCGGTAATCATGGTCAGAGTGGGACGAAATAAATAGTAACTTAATAGGTGGTTAAGATTATATTAATTTAAGTCCCCTTTAAGTAGACGACTAGTTTAAGTAATTGTGTATTGGTAAGTTCTATACGGATTCCACTAGCAACGGCACTCAGATTTATAATACTAAACACTATAAATTAATGTNCGTATTGGTAAGTTCTATACGGATTCCACTAGCAACGGCACTCAGATTTATAATACTAAACACTATAAATTAATGTTTTGGTAGCTAATTAATATTTTGTTTAGTAAACTAACAGCATATTTATGTTAAACAATCTGGTATTTCTTATTGTGATAAGTTATAATCTAGTCAAATTGTAAAAGATAAGCCTTAAGCAGTTAAATAAGAATTACAATTTGAAGTTCAGTAGTTTATATTATTTCATGGTTTGAGACCCTCCCCGTATAAGTATAAGTTAATGTTTAAAAGGGTAGAATGATAAGTATCTTGTGACTACGCAACTCCCACGAAAATCTCTCGCAGGAAAGGGATGGAATGAATGGATGAANAGAATGATAAGTATCTTGTGACTACGCAACTCCCACGAAAATCTCTCGCAGGAAAGGGATGGAATGAATGGATGAAATTATAGTAAATTACAACAAGCTAGTGATAGAGCTACATACCTACCACATATACGTTACGATGTGGGTTGTAGATAGGCTCATGATTAAGGGGAAGCGGCCTGCATTCGTGACAATCTGCAGGATGTATCTAAACTACTGTAACTAGCTTACGGAGGTGATTCCTGGAATCAAAACCAGCAAAAATGGAATTCAGTTATACAGTATAAGGTAACAAATTATTTCGTTTGATTACATCAAGATGTAAATATTAGCATGTCTCATTAAAATATCGCTTCGAATAAACTGGTGTTGGTAGAGGATATCGCTTCTGTCCAACCTAGACGGAAAACTGGCTACACACTGAGACAGCAGCCATTAAACAGAAATCTGAGACTCGAAAACACATACTTAGGACTGCAGAGTCTATCCTACAATTCATTAAAAAAGGCGAATAGTCATGTCCTGATAGATATTTACACAGACACGAAATAGAGTGGTGGTTCCTTTCAATGTGGGCATATCTATTCCCTGAATAACTCCGCAGGGCTCTGTAAAGGGGCATTGTGTCTGATTGGCTGACGCATGCTGTCAAAGGTTGCTTTCGCCATCTTCGTTTCTCCAGTCGACTTATAGGGTCCACGATCATCGGCTGCTAGGTTGGCGGCATGTCTTCATCCATCTTCGTTTCTTCTGTCCCCTGTCAGGGGATGCCAACATCGTTTGCATTACCGATGGCAGCTGCTAGGAGCACTGGTGTCGACACACATGACCGAATTCTGATGTGCAGTATGCGGAACACCCACCCATGCATGCAGTACTTGGTGCAAGTTCTTCAAAAAACGCCAGACGCATGAGACTTAGATCCAACATCCAATGAGGGCTGCAGCTCGATGGTTCCGATATCACAAGGGGATTGCAGCGTTAAGGTTCGTCTGTGTGAGGGCTAAAGGTCGCAGTAAACATCATCAGCCCAACACATGGGATGGGGGGAACCTCGTGCAACATATAAAACCATCGTATACATAAAAAAATTAAGCCACATATTAACAAAGTGTCAACATAGACGCAAGTACACTGCGAGCACAATGTCGCATAAAACCTAAACTATAAAAAACATAATACCTGATAGCTCCACAGTCCATTACAGCAATATCAGTGTTACTATTGCGACAAGAAATTTACTGAAAAACTGGAATGCCCATCATTGGGAAAAAGAATTTATGTTCACAAGAACCAACCTGTAAAACCTTATACAATAAGGCGATTGCATTTCACTATTTACCAGTGGTGATAATTTGAAGATGCATTACACGACTTGTAAAGGCTGTGTTCATTTGCTTGCCACTAAACATCATGCATTTAAAACAGTGGTCCTTCAAGTGACGACACTGCTTCTTATTGATTGTTAGACATTAAAAAAAATTCAAAGAATACAGTTATAAACACCTTCCAATCAATTCATACTGCGCGAGAAACGAATGCTGTACATTACGGTAGACCAAAAATATTACCGTCGCGATGGACTGATGCCAGCAGACATAAAAAAAATAGTTATAAACACCTACCAAACAACATGTATTGCACAAGCAAAGGGCACTGTACATCGCATCTGTCGTTGCTAGACAGGACCATGCATCTGAAAACTGATGTGGTAGCCTTGGTTAATACAGCAGAACTGCAAATGATTTTTCCCGTATGCACCCTCCGACAGAGCTNAAGGGCACTGTACATCGCATCTGTCGTTGCTAGACAGGACCATGCATCTGAAAACTGATGTGGTAGCCTTGGTTAATACAGCAGAACTGCAAATGATTTTTCCCGTATGCACCCTCCGACAGAGCTACGCTACAGTACACTGCCAGCCAACGTATAATATGCGAGAATCGAGCGACGTGCGTCACATTAGACTTAAATAAAATACTATGAGACATTCGAGAAGCAGGGGGAGTGACAAGGTCGACACTACTACATACCAGTGCAAAAATAAATAAAATAAATATAATGTAAAGGTAACTAGATATAAGCACTTAACAACCAACGCATATTGTATAAGCGTCGGGTGATGTAAGCTGCTTTAGATAATGCTAGACAAGGCCAGACCGTCCTCGTCAGTACAAGAGAAGAACAGACGATTTTCTTACGAACCGATCGGAATGAAACCGTAAAAGTCAGATTACAGCCAACACTCACAACCCACATTACTGGCGCTGGAATGCACCCACCCTGTCCGACATTGAGTGATCAACTAACATCTTGAGAATCTGAAAGGTAGCTTGGTGTTTGACCGACGGTGTAGGCACTGTGCAGGAGTTTTGCTAGTAGTAGTTAAACGTTTTTCGGGAGCAGTTGTATACTATTTTCTGTGAAATCAATTAGTTTTCACAGCGCCATGATGCGAGCACGTTGTCATAAAAAGAGATATATTTCAANCGTTGCTAGACAGGACCATGCATCTGAAAACTGATGTGGTAGCCTTGGTTAATACAGCAGAACTGCAAATGATTTTCCCCGTATGCACCCTCCGACAGAGCTACGCTACAGTACGGAGGCACACGAATTCCACTGCCAACCAAGGTACAATCTGCGAGCATCGAGCGACGTACGTCACATTAGACTTAATTAAAACACTATGAGACAGTCGAGAAGCAGGGGGAGCGACAAGGTCGACACTACTACATACCTATGCAAAAATAAATATAATGTGAAGGAAAATAGATATAAGCACATAACAACCAGCGCATATTGTACAAGCGTCGGGTGATGTAAGCTGTTGTAGATAATGCTAGACAAGGCCAGACCGTCCTGGTCAGTACAACAGAAGAACAGACGATTTCCGTACGAACCGATCGGAATGAAACCGTAAAAGTCAGATTACAGCCAACACTCACAACCCACATTACTGGCGGTGGAATGCACCCACCCTGTCCGACATTGAGTGATCAACTAACAACTTGAGAATCTGAAAGGTAGCTTGGTGGTTGACCGACGGTGTAGGCACCGTGCAGGAGTTTTGTTAGTAGTAGTTAAACGTTGTTCGGGAGCAGTTGTATAATATTTTCTGTGAAATCAATTAGTTTTCACAGCGCCATGATGCGAGCACGTTGTCATAAAAAGAGATATATTTCAAGACCTGTTTCCAGGAATATTGGTTCTTTTGATTGCGATGTTGCTAAGCATGATAGTGAGTGTGTGAAGCAAGTTACTGCGGCAGAAGAGAGTTTCATTCTACTAAGTTTTATGTATAGGTTCGTTTTGCAAGGAATGACTGCTCACAATGGATCTGGTATTTTGGAGTTTTCATTTTACAGACATCCTTAAAACAGTACAGTGATTAGTGTAAATTATCTTAGTCAAATAGATTCAAGAGACATTATATGTTGGAAGACGTTCGCTATTTACGAGATTGTTGCTACTTCCAATTCTGTTATTACTATTCCTCACTTAATGCATGATCATGAAGTGCGGGTATCAGGTAGGAAGGAATGAGAGAGTGTTAGACATAAAAGAGATCGGGATGCTTCTGAGAAAACCCGCACATGGAATGTAAGAGTGTGAAGCCTGACATCATGGTGGGAACCTGGGCGGTATAGCATGGTGGAAACCCTCCTTATGCAGGAGGGATAGGCATCATGACGCANACATCATGGTGGGAACCTGGGCGGTATAGCATGGTGGAAACCCTCCTTATGCAGGAGGGATAGGCATCATGACGCACAGTATGGGTCACCATCTCGTCCTCACTGCATGATAGAGGCATGTCTGTGTACATATTATACTGAAAACCTCCCATGGATTATACAGATGCCTATTTACCGGCAGTGTCATTAGCAACCAAATTATGGGCCAGCACCCAATGAGCTATGCCATAATAGCCCTCACTGTATCCTCCCCTGTCACATAATGCAAGAGCGTTAAGTGGGGACATCAAGAATGGACGAGGGGCAGGAAGGATACTGGGAGAACTCTGAGGCAAATGCCTGGGATAGAGCCTGGTGTCCTGATGGGAACCTGGGAGGGATAGCAAAGAGAAAACCCCAGTTACCTGGGAGGGATAGANGAGGCAGGAAGGATACTGGGAGAACTCTGAGGCAAATGCTTGGATAGAGCCTGGTGTCCTGATGGGAACCTGGGAGGGATAGCAAAGAGAAAACCCCAGTTACCTGGGAGGGATAGAATGGAGAAAAATTCCCCCGGACAGAATGCAAAAGCATGAAGTAGGGACGTCGAGATCGGAGAGAGGCAGTAAGGAGACTGGGATAACTATGAGGGAACCCCCAGGGATAGAGCGTGGTGTCTTGGAGGGTACCTGGGAGGGGTAGCATGGTGAAAACCTACCCTACACAGAATGCAAGAGCATGAAGTGGGGACATCTGGTACGAAGGAATGAGAGAGCATGAGAATATAAGGGGGATCAGTAGGACTCTGAGAAAAACCCCATATGGAGTGCAAGAGCGTGATGTAGGGACATCCCAGATTGTCACAGTTGGCCAGGAATGCCAGAGCGGGGAGGGAAATCTAACATGGCCGACGTCGGCAATGAATGACAAAGCAGGATCTTACTGCGTAAAGTCTTCCAAGATGGCCGCCGGCTGAACCCCTTGTCCCCACCAGGATCACACGTGGGTCAGAACGAACCATTTTAAACTACTGACCATGTAATGGCCATACAACTCTGGCTGCTGCGTGCGGTACGCACAAAAGGTCTGCCGGTCCCCGGGGTAGGCGCTCCAAAGGATTCAATTTCCCGAAGGCAGAGTTCGCCAACGATATAATTCCAGCGCGCTCCAGCTAGGCGACAATTACACGCCCAGGCGACCGACGACAGTACCGCTTGATTAAGGCGATCGTTTTATGAGCCACTCGACTGTCTCCTGACCACGCAGTACTTAATGCTCCCGCTTGCATGTCGCTTGGACTGCGTTGCAGTGTAATTGAAATACAAATTTTCCCACAAATCTATTAAAAGTGCGCCAAATGTGCTGTTCTACGAAAACAACACACACTTCAGCTGAAGGCACGCTGAGTACTTTTAAAATGCCATGGATGTTATGACGACCATTTNTACGAAAACAACACACACTTCAGCTGAAGGCACGCTGAGTACTTTTAAAATGCCATGGATGTTATGACGACCATTTCAGAGTACTCCATAACAACTAAAAACGACTATCAAGCGCTCTAGTTTAATATATGCCCATCAGATAAACACAAAACTACTCAAGAGTCCTGTGCTGAACCTTCCTACAGACTTTTCATTAAGAAAATAATAAGTTCACCGCTGGAAATCCCGTGTATACATGCAGTGCGACTAGAACACTGCACGCCAGTTAAGAACCTTGCGCTTAGCGGCGATGGCGAACTTNTACGAAAACAACACACACTTCAGCTGAAGGCACGCTGAGTACTTTTAAAATGCCATGGATGTTATGACGACCATTTAAGAGTACTCCAAAACAACTAAAAACGACTATCAAGCGCTCTAGTTTAATATATGCCCATCAGATAAACACAAAACTACTCAAGAGTCCTGTGCTGAACCTTCCTACAGACTTTTCATTAAGAAAATAATAAGTTCACCGCTGGAAATACCGTGTATACATGCAGTGCGACTAGAACACTGCACGCCAGTTAAGAACCTTGCGCTTAGCGGCGATGGCGAACTTGATGAGCGTGGCAGTGTCGCCCTTATAGCTCCCGCGCTTCTCGGCCTCAGACGCTGGTAGGCGGGAGCCTTAAGAATGCAGGTGTGAATCAGAGCAGCTGTCGCGCTTATCCCGTCAACTCCAGCTGCGCACCCGGCCATAATGACGTCACTGGCCAGCAACATCCCGTTACCCAGCCAGCGCCTGGTAACACACTCGTCAGCCTGTACTGACTTTACGCGGTTTCTTCACACTTTTTGAATCAAACATTTGAAAAATCACACAACGTACGATGTGTTTGGTTGTTTCTTATACACGCCGTGCATCACAGGCGTTTTATTCTTGTTTTAACATTAAATAACCTCATTTTTGATTAAATTAAACTGTTACTTATATTATAATTATAAGTTAAAAAACTTAAATTATATGAATAAAACCGGGAGACAAAAGCTTTGTTCCTAATGCCTATGAAAAAATAGTGCTTATGCAAAATTTTACTACACTGAGTGTGCACAAATGCGGTCCATTGTCCTTTTGGTGTGATATTTTTGATTTGCTTAAGCTTTGTTTGCGCTGGGTGAAGTAATATTGAATGGCCTATTGCTGCCGGAACAATATCAATGTTCTGCTACATATATATTATTAATATACAAAGAGAAAAAGGCATTACTGAATCAAACAAATTTTACTTGGCCTGACCAAACTAATTGCTTGCATGGGGTAAATAATATATTTTGTTGTTGGAACCAAATTATTTTGTCGTTATTATTTGGTTTCCCCAAACAAAGGCCTGGTAAGTGTAACTAAATATTAGTTTGTCTCTGCTCTTTGATTAATAAGTTTCTGTTTGTATAAAATAAAAACTACAAACGCGATCGAAATTCCATCTAAGATCGTTTTCACCCGAACGCTACGCCCCAGCAACGCCAGCTAAACAAATATATACTGTAAATTTAGCAAAATAAAATATTAATTTGACAATCCTATTTCTTTTGGCCAAACAGAGAAATTTTGTTAATTCAAGCGAGTATTTAGTTTCATGAAGAATATTAATTTCGCTGATTTTCAAGTTTGGTTTTCTCAACAAAATATTTTGTTGCGGCAAGTAAATATATTTTGGGCCCTATACAAATAAACACTTTCTTGGCTGAAACAGATCTTTCTCTGAGTGTGCATATATATTATTTTGTAGACAAATGTAAAAATATGTTTACTTAAATTTACTATTCGTTTAACATACAGAAACAACAAAATATTTGTTTGGCAGAATCTAAATTTATTTTTAATAAATGATTCGGCTTTGTGAACACATTTCATTCACTTGGAGGAACTGAGGCTTGCTTGTAACGACAAACTATCGTTTACCTTAAACAAACTCTACGCCAACAGATATACCTCACACAATCAACGTGTGAGTGAAGGTTTGGGCGGCTCAAAACAGCGAGATCTTGAGAGCCGATAAGGGCGATTGAGGTGAGTATGGAGCGGGTCAGGAATGAAAAGGCGGAGATCCCCGAGGAAACCCGCCAACCGGCGGCATCATCCGGCACGATTCCCAATGCGAAATTCCGTAGTGACTCGGCCGGGGATTGAACCCGGTTTGCCTTGTTGGGAGGCNTACTGGGGGAGTGCGATCAGGACTTCCCATGACTTTCAGATCGGCCGTCGGTTTGTCACGTCAGGCTTGCACACATTCATAACAGCGAGATCTTGAGAGCCGATAAGGGCGATTGAGGTGAGTATAGAGCGGGGCCGGAATGAAAAGGCGGAGATCCCCGAGGAAACCCGCCAACCGGCGGCATCGTCCGGCACGATTCCCAATGCGAAANGGAATGAAAAGGCGGAGATCCCCGAGGAAACCCGCCAACCGGCGGCATCGTCCGGCACGATTCCCAATGCGAAATTCCGTAGTGACTCGGCCGGGGATTGAACCCGGTTTGCCTTGTTGGGAGGCGAGCACGCTAAATGCTCAGCCACCGCGGCCCCATGGCGTCAAATGATTTTGTAACCAAGCGAAAGGTATAATCACATTAAAACGCTCAATATCGGATGTAGAAAATATATCACGTGTCACATACACTCTAAGAAATTATTCGCAAACTACCATGTTGACGCTCACGATTAGTGAGAAAGTGCGAATGGTAAACTACAATTATACCATACATTCATGGCACCGTTTCTAAATTCGCTTACGAATCAGTCAAATGCGTAGGGAAGTCACCAAACTTTGCACCATCCTGCGCTACCTTTGAGTGGTCTCTACTTCGTGCGCCGTCTACGCGGGTTCGACTCTCGGCAGACGGTGGCGCGCTCAGTCGCTTCCCCTACCCTCATCCTTTCCTTCAACCTCTGTGCCTTACCCCTCCTCTTCTCAAGCACATGCATATCCGATACTTCTGTACTGTATAGTTGTTTAATTGTCTGAGCCCTCGGCACTCTGCTGCCTGGTGCAGTCGCTAACGACGTATACTACTTAGGTATCTGGTTTTACGGCCGTCGCTAACTTTTATATAACTTTAAGGTAAGATCATTGATGCAGTGTTTGACCTTTTAGTAATGTTTGACAGATTTTAATATGATGTGTGCAGGCTAGGGTTTAATGATTTTAGGGAAATTCTATGTATTTGGCTTAACTTTTCAATTGTATTTTTGGTCACCTTTCAAAATTGAGTTTCGGTAAGCCGCTTCACTGCATGCTGTCTGGATTTCACTTGTCATTTTTTTAATTGAATTCTCTTTGGAAAGTTTGTTCATTGTGACGATGGTCGAATGGGAATTAGTGTGTGTTGCCCTTGATCGTACCGGTTTTAACACTGCACTCGCTGACTTTCGGGCCAGTTCCTCTTTTCTAAGTGATCCCTTTTTTTTTTGTTTTTGTTATTGATATAATAAGTACATGAACTCTGGTATTAAGCTTTAACATAATCCTTGCAGATTTTTGGAACTATTCTACGTAAACCTATGTGCTTAAGCTTCAATGTACTGTGGCGGAGTATTTTCTTCTAAAATGCATTCTTCTAATGTATTTTTTAATAACTTTCATTTCATTGTGTACACTGTCATAATGCATCTCTCGCTGTGAGTTGGGAGACTTTGAATGGCCAGACAGTTGCCCTCCCATCTCGAAGTATTACATATTGTTATTATTCTTNGCTGTGAGTTGGGAGACTTTGAATGGCCAGACAGTTGCCCTCCCATCTCGAAGTATTACATATTGTTATTATTCTTAACTTCACTGTTGAATTGTAAAACATTTGTTAGTGTGTTGTTATAATATCGCCTCTTTTCTAGTCATATTACAAGATATGTTATTTTTGTGGCATTTATTGCGTGTGGTTTACCGTTTTGTATTCTTATACGTAATGTATATTTTGAGTGAGACAAATGTATGAAATGATTAGCATTGAATTGTGAGTTACTTTATTTGGAAGTGCCTTATTTTAATTTGTTACTTGCCAATGTTATGTTTTAGTGGTTAACACGTCGGAACTTGTATAGCAACGACGCTCAAAATTCCTATATTTATAGTCTGACTTGTGGCATCATTTCCATACAGTGTATAGGTTAAAAACTTCCATTACTGTTTAGGAAGTTTACCAAAATATATTTTACACAATTTAGTATTAGTTCTTTCTTAATTTTTTTTAAATTATGTCATAGAGTTTTCATATTAAGGTCGTTAATATGCTAACTACTTTTATGCGAGTTCAGGTACGGTGAACACTGAGCCACGTAGATTTGTTTACCTCGGGACAAAAGTGAGCACGAAAGAATAGTAGCCAATAGGGTACTTTTCGCAGCACGCAGTAGTTAGTCACGCAGCCAATCACAGAATTGATACGTGCACAATAATGGAACATCAACGCTATTATTTGTTCACTGTGTATTTATATATTTTGTGTAGCGTCCTGCTTATGTAAATCTACTATGGAATGAAACTGATGTGTAAACGATTGTCAAAATGACTTCNATTTTGTGTAGCGTCCTGCTTATGTAAATCTACTATGGAATGAAACTGATGTGTAAACGATTGTCAAAATGACTTCCATCATGATACTATTACCTCTTTTTTTCTTATTCTTAACCTGTAACGTAAAAGGTATTTTTCTTCCACCACTTGCTCATTTTATTCAACTTATATTGGGCTGCGACGTTAAGGTCACTGGAAGTTGCCCACATGTAAAATGACATTTTTTTAAATGGCCTGGAAAACTAATTTACAATAGTATCAAAAAAATCGACATAAAATTGAAATTATACTCTTTCTCTACNGTAAATGGCCTGGAAAACTAATTTACAATAGTATCAAAAAAATCGACATAAAATTGAAATTATACTCTTTCTCTACTATTACTGTTAAGTGGTTACTATATATTTTATATATTAAACTTTCTAGAAATATACAATTAAATAATATTAATATTAAATTCATAAAATCTTTCAGTATAATTTTTAAAAAACATGAAATTATTTATGTTTTAGTAAAAACTTCTTTAGAATCACACAATAAAATTAAATCAGGTATCAGGTCCTCGGAAATCAATGGGTCTGCGCCGTAAGATCTAGTAATACACAGTTTGTTGTGAATTGATAATTTTAAAATTACCGTCATTACCAACCATTTTACCATTCTATGTGTTAATTAGGGGCAAGCTAGTATACGAGCACTCAACAATTTAAGGGGAATTGAATAAAGAGAAATGTTNTTCTATGTGTTAATTAGGGGCAAGCTAGTATACGAGCACTCAACAATTTAAGGGGAATTGAATAAAGAGAAATGTTCGTAAAGAGAAATAATACATATTAGATAGTTGTTATACTCATTATTTAATAATGCGAGGGAGCCTATAATTTATATTATTAATGCTAAACCTAGGTATATTGAGGGTCGATAGTCCCACATTAGTTCGTAGGCGGATGCTGCGGATGTGCAGATAAGGGGCCCGCTGCCTAAAGCTTTTTTCCGCTTTTGAGACCGAGAAGCGCGGGAGCGATAAGGGCGACACTAATACGCGCCACAGGTGCGGCATCGCCGCTACGCGCAAGGCTCTCTACTGGCGTGCTGTGTTCTCGTCGTGCTTCGTGTACCTATGTGACTTTCAGCGATGACCCCATAATTTTATTGGTGGAAAATCTGTAGCAAAGTTCAATGCATGCCGCTTGATTACTTCTGTGTGTATATAACGCCCGTATTATTAAATACAGCGTTTTGAAAAAGACGTTTTCAGTTATTCTGTAGTGCTCCGAGATGGTGTTTCTACCGTGCGTGACATCTTGGAAGTAACCCACAGCCGTAGTCATAAGTGTGCGTTCTTTTCGTAGACTGGCACATCGGGCGCACGTTTCATAGTTTCATAAAAACAAAACATGGATTTCGAGCACACTGCAACGCAGTTCGAGTTCCAGGCAGGCGGGATCCTTAACCTTTGTCCCCACATAGTGCCCTTGGAGGCTCCTTGGTTCATCCTGCTCGACCGGCGTCATGTGAAGACCCTGCTTCAGGCGCTACATTGGCCGAGATTGTCTCTGGTCCACGCGCAGTTGTGTACTGGTCCCCAGCTCCATGGAGGAGATTCTTGTTGTTTCATCCAACAGATTTGGACACTAGCGCCCCACAATTTACTGCCCACTGGCCTCATTACTATCATATGTGATATTGCGCGTTCAAGGCGGACGCCGAATAACACCTGACCACGCTATCATAACAATTTAAAAGGTTTTTGCTTTCGAACTGACTTATTTCAATATCAAATATTATTTTATAACGAAATTAATATACGTTTGCGTCGTTATCAATCTAATACCAACCAAAAAACATGTATTCTAAATTTTATTTAATGTAAGTGTACTGAAAAGTGCCACACGAAGGCTCAAATATTTTATGGTATCAATGAACATCTTAAATAACTATTAATTATGTATGTTTTTAATTTTTTATATAAGACATTTATATGCAAAAATCTACTGGAGGCAATCATGAACAGAACACCTTTTTTACTGCGGGAATAGCGTCCATATTTGTTTAGAGGAACTAGATATGCCTGTTATAAACTTACTGATTTCTTCTAATATGACTTGTTATTTCAATTAACCATCTTGTATAATTAATTATATATTTTTACAAAATACTGCTGGTAGTTTTAAAACAAATCATCATATGTCATATTTAACTTTATTTTTAATTTATCGCACAAGTGCTGCGTAACACATGTGTAAAATACGTATAAATAATTACTGTTACTCGAAATATAGCAGCATATATACACATAAATATAATACATAAAACATGTGTATATACACATGCACTTTATAAACACATAAGGTAGAAGGATGCAGAGAGCTGGACAAGCTTGAGAGCGGCGTGCGCCAATAGGGCGTTGGTAGGCGACAGAAGTATACTTGGACCGCGGCCACCGAGCTACGAGTGTGTCACCCCTGAGCGGAGTTCTCGTGGTCTTCCCAAGCGAACATTACAGACCACGATGCACCTTAGGCACAACGTGGAGGAAAGAGGAATTTAGAGAGAGGCTGATTATCTTTAGCAGGCTGGTTGTTTAATGTAGTGTTTATATTATTTCCCTTATTGCTATTTCTAGCGACACCACTCTGATAAAAAATATTTTATTGATTGAAACAAAGTTTTTTTGGGGCAACCAAATACATTTTTTTTGTATAGGGGCAATGAAATACTTCGTTGTTAAGAACAAATAATTTGGTTTCTCTTGTTTGGTTGCCCCAAACAGATATTTGGGAGGTGCAACTTAGTATTTGTTTGGCTCTATGTAAAATAAAGAGTTCCGGTTATATACAGTTATATCCGGGTATATTTGAAGCCCGACCGAGACTTTAACTTCGTACAGCTGCGCACGAGCGCAACTTCCTAGCAACCTCAACTAAAGTGACTACTGACGAGATTAGAATGTTATTAAATATAATATACATTTCAAGTACTAGACAACTTGCACAAACAAGTACTTCAAGATATACAGCTTCGCATTTTGGTTTCCTGTAACACTTGCTATATTAGAATGTTTATACAATTAATGAGCATCAATAGCTTCACTTACAAACACTTTTATTATCCGAATCGTCAAAACAATTTGCAAATAAACCCTCAAGATTTATTTTCGAAGGCAATAAAGTGAGTGGCCAAACAATTATATATAGGTGATTCAACGAAATAATCTGTCGACAGTCTTGTTTATTTTGGCCCAACACAGAGGTTTTGTTCTTTCAAACGCGTATTTTTTAGATCAATTAAATAAATTTTCTTGCTCTTTAAATTTTGTTTATTCAACAAAATATTTTGTTGGGCAAATAAATACATATTTGTCCCTATAAAAACAAATGTTTTTTGGCTATTCCCTCCGTGCACAGGTTATCTAAATATACACATGCAGGTGTACAGCATCTAATTCCGCCAACTCCAGTCACACGCGCCAGTGAAATGGTGTCACCGAACAGAAACAAGTGGGAACGGGATTCGCCAATCAGCGCATGGTCACTCACTTGCCGGCCGGCAGCCCAGCCAATAAGATACCTTTCGCACCACGTATTAGCCAATCAGACACAGGGCTCGTTCTCAGAGCCGCGCGCTGCCAGTGACAGTACGTGTGGTGAGACTGAACTTTGTTTTTTAATGAATCATGAAATAGGGCGAAATTAACAGTCAACTTATTTTTTAACGGNTGTGGTGAGACTGAACTTTGTTTTTTAATGAATCATGAAATAGGGCGAAATTAACAGTCAACTTATTTTTTAACGGGATGCTGGATTAATAAATATATTATTTGTTGTGTCATTGAAACTTTCATTATTTTAATAAGTTATATAAATATAGATTTTTTATATTAAATTAAAAAGAATACCTCGCCTCTGTTACAAGTTACAAATATGGCGATGTCCAAAATTTGTAACAATATGTATAAATATAACAGTTAAACATATGGTATTTCATCTGTAAATTTAATTTCCATTGAACAAAAGAAAGTCATTTTTCACTGTACAATATTTTCATCATTTTGTTTTCAGATAGTAAAAGCGGTTTAATAACATGCAAAATAGTGTTAGGAGACAAGCAGTCAATAATTGTTTTATATAGTAAATAATAATATATATCACATGCCGGTTATAATACGCACTCGCCTGTTCCCTATACTGTAAGTTGTAATGCGCTNGTAAATAATAATATATATCACATGCCGGTTATAATACGCACTCGCCTGTTCCCTATACTGTAAGTTGTAATGCGCTGTCACATAATTAAATTGTCCTCGCACACACGCGAACTCTTCCCTTGTTCAGGAAAATTTAATTATTTCTTTGGGATAAAAGCGCTCCCGGTTCCTCCACCAGGACAGAATATTAACGCGGGTCATTGTGTACGCTATGGCAGGGCGAGACACTTTCAGGTCGCAACCACTTTACTTCGAGAACAGCTGCTCGGCTAAAATATGTTCACCCTTCCCTCACTCTTTACTAGGATCTGCGTGTTAAGTGACTTACGAAATTTACCCTGTACTGAGTATTAAATGATANTTCTATGTGTTAATTAGGGGCAAGCTAGTATACGAGCACTCAACAATTTAAGGGGAATTGAATAAAGAGAAATGTTAGTAAAGAGAAATTATACATATCAGATAGTTGTTATACTCATTATTTAATAATGCGAGGGAGCCTATAATTTATATTATTAATGCTAAACCTAGGCATATTGAGGGTCGATAGTCCCACATTAGTTCGTAGGCGGATGCTGCGGATGTGCAGATAAGGGGCCCGCTGCCTAAAGCTTTTTTTCCGCTTTTGAGACCGAGAAGCGCGGGAGCGATAAGGGCGACACTAATACGCGCCACAAGTGCGGCATCGCCGCTACGCGCAAGGCTCTCTACTGGCGTGCAGTGTTCTCGTCGTGCTTCGTGTACCTAGGTGACTTTCAGCGATGACCCTATCATTTTATTGGTGGAAAATCTGTAGCAAGGTTCAATGCATGCCCCTTGATTACTTCTGTGTGTATATAACGCCCGCATTATTAAATACAGCTTTTTGAAAAAGCCGTTTTAAGTTATTCTGTAGTGCTCCGACATGGTGTTTCTACCGTGCGTGACATCTTGGAAGTAACCTACAGGCGTAGTCATAAGTGTGCGTTCTTTTCGTAGACTGGCACATCGGGCGCACGTTTCATAGTTTCATAAAAACAAAACATGGATTTCGAGCACACTGCAACGCAGTTCGAGTTCCAGGCAGGCGGGATCCTTAACCTTTGTCCCCACATAGTGCCCTTGGAGGCTCCTTGGTTCATCCTGCTCGACCGGCGTCATGTGAAGACCCTGCTTCAGGCGCTACATTGGCCGAGATTGTCTCTGGTCCACGCGCAGTTGTGTACTGGTCCCCAGCTCCATGGAGGAGATTCTTGTTGTTTCATCCAACAGATTTGGACACTAGCGCCCCACAATTTACTGCCCACTGGCCTCATTACTATCATATGTGAGATGGCGCGTTCAAGGCGGACGCCGAATAACACCTGCCCACGCTATCATAACAATTTGAAATGTTTTTGCTTTCGAACTGACTTATTTCAATATCAAATATTATTTTATGACGAAATTAATATACTTTTGCGTTGTTATCAATCTAATACCAACCAAAAAACATGTATTGTAAATTTTATTTAATGTCAGTGTACTGAAAGGTGCCACACGAAGGCTCAAATATGATATGGTACCAATGAATATCTTAAATAATTATTAATTATGTAAGTTTTTATTTCTTATATAAGATATTTAGATGTAAAAATCTACTGGAGGCAATAATGAACAGAACACCTTTTTTACTGCGGGAATAGCGTCCATATTTGTTTAGAGGAACTGGATATGCCTGTTCTAAACTTCCTGATTTATTCTAATATGACTTGTTATTTCAATTAACTATCTTGTATAATTAATTACATATTTTTACAAAATAATGCTGGTAGTTTTAAAACATATTTTCATATGTCATATTTAACTTTATTTTTAATTTATCGCACAAGTGCTGCGTAACACATGTGTAAAATACGTATAAGTAATTTCTGTTACTCTAAATATAGCAGTATACATATATATACATAATACATAAACATATATATACATACACACGCTTATTTATAAACATATAAGGTAGAGGGATGCAGAGAGCTGCACAAACTTGGGAGCGGCGTGCGCCAATAGGGCGTTGGTAGGCGACAGAAGTATACTTGGACCGCGGCCACTGAGCTACGAGTGTGTCACCCCTGAGGGGAGTTCTCGTGGTCTTCCCAAGCGAACATTACAGACTACGATGCACCTTAGGCACGACGAGGAGGAAAGAGGAATTTAGCGAGAGGCTGATTATCTTTAGCAGGCTGGTTGTTTAATGTAGTGTTTATATTATTTCCCTTATTGTTATTTCTAGCGACACCACTCGGATAAAAATATTTTATTGATTGAAACAAAGTTTTTTTGGGGCAACCAAATACATTTTTTTTTGTATAGGGGCAATGAAATATTTCGTTGTTAAGAACAAATAATTTGGTTTCTCTTGTTTGGTTGCCCCAAACAGATATTTGGGAGGTGCAAGTAAATATTTGTTTGGCTCTATGTAAAATAAAGAGTTCCGGTTATATGCAGTTATATCCAGTTATATTTGAAGCCCGACCGAGACTTTAACGTAGAACCGCTGCGCACGAGCGCAACTTCCTAGCAACCTCAACTAAAGTGACTACTGGCGAGATTAGAATTTTATTAAATATAATATACATTTCAAGTACTAGACAACGTGCACAAACAAGTACTTCAAGATTTACAGCTTCACATTTTGGTTTCCTGTAACACTTGCTATATTAGAATGTTTATACAATTAATGAGCATCAATAGTTTCACTTACAAACACTATTATTATCCGAATCGTCAAAACAATTTGCAAATAAACCCTCAAGATTTATTTTCGAAGGCAATAAAGTGAGTGGCCAAACAATTATACATAGGTGATTCAACGAAATAATCTGTCGACAGTCTTGTTTATTTTGGCCCAACACACAGGTTTTGTTCTTTCAAACGCGTATTTTTTAGATCAATTAAATAAATCTTCTTGCTTTTTAAATTTTGTTTATTCAACAAAATATTTTGTTGGGCAAATAAATACATATTTGTCCCTATAAAAACAAATGTTTTTTGGCTATTCCCTCCGTGCACAGGTTATCTAAATATACACATGCAGGTGTACAGCATCTAATTCCGCCAACTCCAGTCACACGCGCCAGTGAAATGGTGTCACCGAACAGAAACAAGTGGGAACGGGATTCGCCAATCAGCGCATGGTCACTCACTTGCCGGCCGGCAGCCCAGCCAATAAGATACCTTTCGCACCACGTATTAGCCAATCAGACACAGGGCTCGTTCTCAGAGCCGCGCGCTGCCAGTGACAGTACGTGTGGTGAGACTGAACTTAGTTTTTTAATGAATCATGAAATAGGGCGAAATTAACAGTCAACTTATTTTTTAACGGGATGCTGGATTAATAAATATATTATTTGTTGTGTCATTGAAACTTTCGTTATTTTAATAAGTTATATAAATATAGATTTTTTATATTAAATTAAAAAGAATACCTCGCCTCTGTTACAAGTTACAAATATGGCGATGTCCAAAATTTGTAACAATATGTATAAATATAACAGTTAAACATATGGTATTTCATCCGTAAATTTAATTTCCATTGAACAAAAAAAGTCATTTTTCACTGTACAATATTTTCATCATTTTGTTTTCAGATAGTAAAATCGGTTTAATAACATGCAAAATAGTGTTAGGAGACAAGCAGTCAATAATTGTTTTATATATTAAATAATAATATATATCACATGCCGGTTATAATACGCACTCGCCTGTTCCCTATACTGTAAGTTGTAATGCGCTGTCACATAATTAAATTGTCCTCGCACACACGCGAACTCTTCCCTTGTTCAGGAAAATTTAATTATTTCTTTGGGATAAAAGCGCTCCCGGTTCCTCCACCAGGACAGAATATTAACGCGGGTCATTGTGTACGCTATGGCAGGGCGAGACACTTTCAGGTCGCAACCACTTTACTTCGAGAACAGCTGCTCGGCTAAAATATGTTCACCCTTCCCTCACTCTTTACTAGGATCTGCGTTTTAAGTGACTTAC
>NQII01005179.1:0-92863 GCA_002778355.1 Clitarchus hookeri | reverse complement strand
AGTTATACAGAGATGACACTAAAAATGGTCGTTAAATTCATGACTTAATGCTTCTAACAATAATTTTTTAAATTTGTATAATGTTTATTAGCCGTACGTGTTATTCTTCATTACGTACATGATACTGTTTAAGTGTGTTTCGGACTGGTGATATACACGGAAAGCGGTAGAAATAAAATTTTAAAATGCTGAATTGTGTATTAGCTGTACTCTAACAAGCAGCGCATACACTGGAACAGTAGATTATATATAAGATGCGTTATAAGATGTCACTAGTTTGGCTCTAGCTACCGAATCATAGAACATTTGCAGTCTATTTTATTTCATTCAAATAGTGGGTAGTTTCACAATACCTAAGCGGGACATGTGAATTCAATCTGCAGTGAACTTTTCAATGGCGGCTGCTGCTATTGGCCAATTCGCCGCTCTGATTTCGGCGGCCAATTAAACGGAAACAAACCGAAACGTGCTTATGTTTATAAGAGCAATTAACTTTCTCGGAGTAAACCTGAGATGCATGGGTGAATCGCAATAGTTCGACACAAATGTAGGACATGCAGGAGTCCAGTGCAGAACGATGTCACGGCTCAGACGTGCATCCACAGTCACAAGAACACTGCAGATTGAAGCGGAGCTGGAGGCTCGCTGCTTAACTTGTTACGAGGGCTTCGCGTCTCTGATGTCCTCAGGGACGCTAGCGGTTGGGACGATCTAGAGCCTTCTCTAACTGCCTCCCACGCCACCAAACAGGGATGGTAAAACAGAACTAATTTCCTCATCTCCTCGAACTCCCTTTCCCAGGCCTCGTACAATGGGACATATTCTAGTTCTCTCGAGAGAAGCGGGAGGAAGATGGGGCGTGCGACTGATTTCCCACAACTCTTTCCACTATAGCTGTGTTTCCTTGATACAACGGCGTAGCGAGCACAGCTTCCGAACTCCATCTGGCAGATGAGTCTTCTGTGACTGTGCTCGATAAGATTTGCGCTCATGTGACAGGGGGAGCGCTCAACTCTCGGCATATGTTTTAAGATTAAGAGCCCCGCCATATTAAATTTTTTGTTAGTTTCTTCCTAATTCAAATTTAGAAGGATTTATTGGAAAATGCGTCTATAGAAGCCTAGCTAATTGCCCTGCCCATCATTATGGAGATAATATATGAACTGATAACCCATATTTATTTAACAATTAACTTATTACAGAATTTTATATTTTAATTCATTCTCATTATTTAACAGNCAGCTTCCGAACTCCATCTGGCAGATGAGTCTTCTGTGACTGTGCTCGATAAGATTTGCGCTCATGTGACAGGGGGACCACTCAACTCTCGGCATATGTTTTAAGATTAAGAGCCCCGCCATATTAAATTTTTTGTTAGTTTCTTCCTAATTCAAATTTAGAAGGATTTATTAGAACATGCGTCTAAAGAAGCCTAGCTAATTGCCTTGCCAATCATTATGGAGATAATATATGAACTGATAACCCATATTTATCCAACAATTAACTTATTACAGAATTTTATATTTTAATTCATTCTCATCATTTAATAGCAACCAGGGAACACCTGTTAACAATCAAGTATAAAAATTCTCACAGAACTATGAAATGCAATGCTTCTATAATGAAACATTTTCAGTAAAGATATTGACGCTTCTGTTATGACACTTAAACGAATAATTTATTTTAAAGAGGTGACACAGCCTTAACTAGTAAACAAGTTTTAGTTAGAGGCGCACTATAGAAAGCTAGTCTCGTCATCTTTAACATTTTTGCGTATACGGGAGACGTAAATATGTAGCAGAGTTTCGGTTCTCAAAACTTTGCCCTCTGACAGCAGAAGGCTCTTGTGTCTTACACACTCTAAGTTAGAATTAAGTGATTACCACTTGCAGTCAAATGAAACTACTCAAATCTGTGGGAAAATTGGTCGACTTAGAACACCCCTGGTTGTTTCGGGGAAACAATATTTCACGAATAGAGTATGTGTTGCAGCCAACTGCATGCGGTGAATTCAATATTGTTTTAATTGCATTTAGCCAAATCCTTACGAGAAATAAACGTATTTCCGACAGGTGCTGTTTATATTTTGTAACTTAAGGAAATAAAATAATAAGTAAAATGATAGCCTTGCCCAATATTTACACCCACAGCATTTTTCAGACTGTAACCTCACATACTTAGCTACGAAGCCACAAATTCAATCGGGGAAATATGTGAATTACGTATTTTTATCGATAATATGTAGCTTTAAACTTTAAGCAATTCATTTTCTTTTTAAGTTCCGTTGGTAATTTTATAAATGTCAATATAAAAAGTACCTATTAATGAACTCACTTCATCACATTTCATGTAGTTTAAACTTCCAAACTGAGCGCTGTGATGATTGTGAGATAGCGAAATGAAAGGCTAAATGTTTGTGTTACCTCGTAAAACGGTATCAGGAAAATAGGAATCTCGCTATTTAAATAGTATATTTTATGGGCTTTGTTAGTCAATGTGTTATATATACGTTTATTTGTAATGAAAATGTTTACTTTCAAACATATTACCTACGATAATTATTATAACAGTCGAAAACTATACCACTGAAGGATCAGTAGCCCAATTGATTAACACGTCGATAAGGAATGTCACGCATTCAATGAGTGAAAGAAAACGGACGCGTTTTAACTGGATTTCTAGGAAAAGGGTTTGAAAGTAACTGTTTGACCAGTCACACGTCCTTCACTGATTGAAATATATAGTCTCACTGATTCATGCTTAGAGCAAATTTTTTCATTTCTCACGATACTTATTTCATTTGGTATAACCGGTTTAACTGTCCCATCAGTCAAAAAGTAAATCACTGAAAAACAGCGAATAAAATGGTTAATGAATCAGTTGAAATTGTTACTGAATCAATAGGCATAAGTAAAGGAAAACGGGTATTTTTTTACTAATACTTCAGTTAAATTTACTGCAATGACTGTCGAATAAGTCAGACGCTGATAACTTATGTAAACTGCGAAATCATCTTTACGCAGATTTATAGTGCAGTTCTTTTACTTGAGAATTTCTGTCCACCACACGCAGTGATTTTGATAGTTAATTGATTTTAAGAATATTTAATCAGGCGTGAGATCAAGCCATAAAAGCCACCTCCGTTACCAGCTAGGCCAACTCGGATTCACGCCATTTGAAAAGCGTGTAACTAACTAGTGGTAACATAAATACTTAATACAGTTGTAGTTCCAGGAATATTTTCGATACGTGCAAGATACGTCATGATTGCGTCTATATTATAACAGCTCATATTGATCATGAGAAATTTTGACGAACTGAAGAGTGTCGTGAAAAGTTGGGGAACATACTCAATTTTCACAATTTTTAAAATGATCGATTTCACTAAAACTTTTTATGAAATTCCTGTTTTCATCATCGAAATCCGTAGTCAAATATCCTTGAGAATTAACCATAGGTAGTCAATATTATACCTCTAGAAAATAAAATACTTAACTCGTTTGTAGTGAAGTGCGAAAATTAAATATGAAGGGTCACTAACCGTGTTGTGTTAATAATGGCGCGGTAAATGTTTATTAAGCTTCACCTCCAAGATTGGAGTATTCACTGAACGGAGGGGGGTAAATTAAAATTTTTTTAACACCGTTGCCAAAGAACTGGAGTTTTGTCTGCATGTATGTAATGTATGTAATATGTTGGTAAGTATTTCACATTACGCAGCCACCTTCCTATACTTTTGGTTGACTACGCACCTGGATAAAATTTGCAAAACTGCCATTCGTAACTCCCACAGGTGTGTCAGAGCACATTTCAGACAATTTTTTCCTTCATCTTCCGAAAACGAGAGAAAGAAAACGAGTATTATTTTTTACAAAGTTGAGTATATATTCGAGGGTATCCCTGTTAATGATATGAAACCCTTAGTTTGTTTGTTATATGCCGTATTTTTTTTCCCATTGTTAGTTATTTCCATGTTTGTTAACGTTTTGACTTCCACTGGCATGGCTGTTGTCGCTATCAAGCGATTTTTTTAAACATCTTCCATTGATTTTAGTGTTGCAATGTGTATGCTCAGCTCCCGTCATTCCACTGTGCTAGAGATCATCTCATGTAAGCGTTCTCGTGGTTAAAACAGCTATCGGCTATTCACGGTAAAGTGAGCACTTTTGAAAGCGCTCTTATTTGTAATAACAGCCAATAAATATATTTTATTTTAGCCTCAGACGTAAACTTCCGATTACGGTGGAACATAAACTCTATGTTTATTACTTAAATTTGCAATATTTCATTTAAAAGGTGGTTAAAGGATAAAAACGTTGTTAAAAGTAAAAAGCAACTAGGGCCTCAAAAGTGCTCACTTTACCGTGAACAGCCTATACTGTTTAAAACCAAGAACAGCTCTGAGAGAATTAATAAGATATATGAGTGTAATAGGAGTACGTGCATCTGTGACGGATGTAACACTCTCCTGGTGTCGGGTTTCTGAGCCCACAGCTGCCTGTCGTAAATCAAACGTGACGAATTGCACGCCAGGACAGAGCAGTGACGGAAATAAGTAATGGATGAAAAGAGAGCACCAAGAGAAAAACGTTTGTTTAAGTTCCTCATGTCCGTGTACACGCGAGGCTTCATACAACGCTTCAGACATTTATAAAATAAAGCAATATATGTGGAACAACGCAAAACAATTGGTTCACTAATAGCTTACATTTATACAGTTTCTTGAGTCACGAATCGGAAATATTTATTACATAAGATTATTATAATTTTTTAGTTTTAATTTGGTTTTATTTATTTAAGATAACAGAATAAAGTTAATCTTCAAAATGAAATTTTTTCCAAGCTGGGAACTTGGTTAATATTCTACCTGCGTATGGAAGTAACATTACTCTGGTCTTCAAAAGAAGTATAAATATAATTTCGTTGCAGCAGCATATCTGCTAATCGTGACAATTAGTATGCGAAAAGGAGGGAGAATGTTGAATCGTTGAAATGTAACACCATATGCTCACAGTATTTCTATTGCCCTTTTGATGCATAGTGAGATAAATACTTGATAGCGCAAACTAACATTTACGCCCGTAGAAAAATAAATTCACCGCTGAGCGAAAATTTAATGCTTGAATTGCAGGACTCTAAATTTTATCTAAACCAATTAAACTTTCACGCACGCACTAAGACGATAAATTTCATTCACGGTTACAACCACCTTTCCTGAAGCCCTGCTAGGTTTCTACTTCCCGGATTTTCATCCGCTTCACGCAAACAGAGCTTAACCGAGTCTAGAAAATTGCACCAAAGGGACTGTGTTCTTGCGCACACAGTGTGATAATATTTTGCATAAGAACTATTTCTGACAAGGCATCAACAACACGCCTATTTTCTCCCTTTGTTAATTCATATTAATTATAAATTAGATATTTTAATTTGTAGATTAATTATAAATAAAATTTCAATTCAACCAATAATGAGGCACTTTTATGTTAACCCAAACATAAAACGCTTGTGTTATATGACTTATTTAAGAAACAATCGAAGATGTCATGCATGGTGTAGTATTTAAAGGTTCCGATAAAAAAATTATGAAGAAACCGCGAATAAACTACAGACGGGCAACTCTCTTCTTTCCACGTGAGCTGGCCACTCCGCCATTCCCACCTCGGAGTCGCGGTACTGAAGAACTTGAAAACGCGGTTCACAGAGGATATTAAAAAACGTCGTGTTTTCTCGGACCCTCTGGCAATCTACAAACATCAAATAGCCAGAGATTGTTTGCGTCTACCGGCCAAGAAAAGACCCAAACACTATGAAGCGAGGAAGATAATAACCTCCATTGGCTGCTGGTGCCGTGTCCGTCTTTGGCCAAGTTACTCAGGGCTGGCGCGGTTCCTGCATATTTACCCTCCCAATTTTTTTGCCCTGTTCTGTCCTGTAAATAAAAACCCAGAGCTGTTGCCATACAAAAACAAACATTACAAAAAAGAAATAGCATTGCAAGTTGCCGCTCTTTGTCATTTTTAGCGGAAAAATAATTTCCTTACATATATGTTTGTAACGAGAATATTTACTTTTGTTGCATTCACCGCCTGCACAAATTCAATTGTAGCAAACAGAAAGGAAATTGCAAAGCATGTAAAATATTTATAGAAATTGCAGTTTTATTTGGGCTACTATAACCAGTTCACATGAATTTTCTCGAAGATAGTTTGTGACTGCAGTGTAGCTACAAAACTATATTTATAGATAAGAGTGCATATATATATATATATATATATATAATATATATATATATACAGCCAACTTTAGCACAGTATTCATGATTCAGGAGCCAAGAACCACCAGCCCTCTCGGTTGTAGAGGCGACCTGGGGCGGCCATGTTATGATGGCGCTTAACCACCATATTTGATCTTGGTGACCTTGACCATACCACACAACCTTGGCTTTAATCTTGACCTTCAACCCAATATTTTTTTAAATCGTAAAAAAAAAAAAAAATCAAAAAATCTCAGAACATATAATTTTACCTCCACACTCGTCCCTCAACCCTTACCTTACCCCATTGCAATCATAAAAAAATCGAGAAAAATGGCAAAACAAGTTTTATAAATCGAGTAATATATACTATTAGAACTTCCTTCCCTTGCTCAGCCCTCCACTACCAACCCGTCACCCACCCTTCCACATAAATTAATCACTGGCCTTACATAACAAAATTTATCCCTCCACCTATAACAATCAATCAATCATATATGTCCATTGGCCACTAAATTGCGACTTCATCACTTATTTGTCAATTTTGTTCACTATGTGTAGTTTGCTAGTTTTTTCTTTTTAGAACTACCACCTGACAGCTCCCATGTCGTCCAATTCCAAACTTTTTTGACGACTCCAAACATGTTTATTATTTTACTAATAATGTTATAAATTTTAAGTCCTATATTTAAAAAGCAAGAAATAAATCAAAATATTTTTTTAAATTAATTTTAAATTACATTATAAAATACACAAACACTTGAATAAACGTATTTGTATACATCGTCCTCTTCCACGACGAGTTCACCTCTCGATGTCCGCTACAGCGACCCAGGAATTGAAGCGGGCAGGGAAACCCCACTATTTACGTACGCTCTTTCGTTACTTCGTTTCAGCACATTATCGACCAAAAACATGTCTGGAAACTTCGTAGGCTGGATCACCTTGGTGTAGAAACCACCACGGATGGGTACGTTGTTCAGATCTTCGAGATAGTAGGTCCTCGGTGTGTATTGGCGTATACGACGTACGCAAAACAGTTCGGGGCTCCAATTCGCTGTGCACCTTTTCTCGAAGATGCCTTTCTGTTTGGAGATGCGCGCCAGGTCGCCGATATTGGCTTTAGGCTTACTTACGTCCCTCTTCTTGTGCTTGGAGTACACTGTCCGAAGAACGGAGTCGTCCTTGATATCTTCGGACTTCATGCGAGTGGTAGAATGATTGGTGGAATTATACTCGCTGATAAGATTGGCAGTAGCTTTAACCACTTGTAGCTCCCATTCGCAGCGAAATGCTTCCACGTATTGCTCTTCAGAGTCCTGTTGAATATATTGAGGAAAGGTGTTTAAGATTGCTTTACATTACATAATTATATATTTTATGTTTCTTCATCAGAACCTTGAACTTTGCATTGTGGAATTCCTTGCCATAGTCGGTGTGTAGATTTTTCGGTACATGTCCTTCACACAACACATCCGCCATGGCTTCGGTGATGTCGTGTACAATCTTCGATATGATCGGCTTGACCCAGGCGAATTTTCTATATGCATCAATGGCTGTCAACTTGTATCTGTAGCCCTTGTTGATCCAAGCATATAGTATCATCTCGACGAGGTCGGCTTGAAACAGGTCGTTCATCCCACAAAACATGACCTTGCGTCGACGGTAGTTGCGCCTGGCATCCGCATGTAGTTCGTGGGCGATTCGCAGCGACTCATCGTATGTAGCCTTCCTCCTTCAGTTTTTCGACAATGTATGTAATCTCGTTGGTGTGCAAGTAATTTCCAACTCTTTGCGAAGCGATCAGTAGTCTTAGTCTATACATGAGTTCGTTTGGATCGTCCCAAAAATCATAGTCGATGTTCTTGTCACCATTCTTCTTCTTCAGACTTTCCCCACATTTCAGTGCTATGCCACTGCAGATGTCAGCGATAATGGCGATTTTTTCGTGATCTTCGCCCTTATAAGGATCTGTCTCGGGACTGTTATATTGGTAAAGCGCATGCGTGAGTTCGAGTAATGTCTTGTGTTCCAGCAGTTCGGATTCTGTATACTCACTAAGTTCCTTGCGAAATAGAAGTTCGTAAAGCCTGGGTGTTCCACGCATCTTGTAATCACCTCCTTGGATTATCCCACCTGGTGGAAAATCTATTTCATCAGTACCGACGAACCATTTATCATTTTGCCTGTACCACAGTACATCGTATCATTATTTCGATATGTGTACGATCTTAGGCACCATCGAGCCAGAGCATGAGATTTCAGGACCTTCTTCTGTACCTTTTTCTTGTGTGCCAAATCCACATCCGATCCATAGTCCCGATCCGTTTGTACGTCATCATGTTTCTGCTTCTTCGTAGACTCAGCAGTATAGTCGACTGCGGTCTTCACTACTAAATGTGCTCCATCGCTCACCCCGATTACATCGATGAATCGAATAATGGGCTTAAAGATTTCTTCGTTTATTAGGTCACGCGAAAGTCTAGCTCTCTTGGTGAGAAAATACTTCGAGCGAATCGACTGCATCACTCGATGCAGGTCGCTAGTAATGTCCGACATAGTTCTGAATAAAAATGGCTAATGTTGATCTCTTTTATAGGATTAGTCGGGTGTCTCCAGCAAACGATTTTTTATTCTTTCGAAACGTTCGCTGCAGGCGTCCAATACGTCCCTGCTATGTTTTTGAACATCCGTTTTCATGGCGAGACTAGAATTCGAGGTAGCGAATGTATGATCAATGAAACCTTTCAGCACTTTAAGATACTCATCATTTTGTGTTGATGCCACATTCTGTATGTAGATAATCTGCATTTAAACATTCGTTATGTGCTCGTCCATTGCCATCAAATCGCGAACGATCTCTGTCTTCACACGATCCGTCTTCGCCCCAAGCTCGGACAAGTAAGCATATAAAGGCCAGTCTTTACGAACTCCAAAAATCAATACTTGTCTTTCCAGCACAAAGAACACAGTCTCTTGAAATCAGTTAATGTCATGTCCGTATTGACGTGGACATAGCTCATGTGTCACAAATTCATAACGTCCAAGCGAAACAGCTCCAACATATTCGCATTATCTTGAAGGAGTTGTTTCGATATGTGAAAGTAAATCGGACCGAGGTACACGCACTCCACCTTCGCATGCCATCCCATGTTTTTCACATACCACATCGTCGAAAATATACACTGAGTTTGGCAATGCTTCACTCGGTGGCACGGCGGCTTCGTTATCGCTGCAAGGGAAATGACCCACATCCGCCCATAGCTTGCAGTACTCGTACCAGTCGCTGGTATTTCGGTTGCTGGAGCGATTTGGAATCCAGGTACACGATCTCGAATCGAAGGGCGTTCTCTTCTTCCAGCAGGCTCGGTAGGACACAGTTTTCACTCAGGTTGAAGGAACAGTTATGATGTACCTCAACGTATTAGGACATTTGTTACAATGTCTTGATTCCAGGGGGATAGCTTGATTCTCAGTAGTAATGAATATGGGTAGAGTAACATCTTGCTTGACAATGTGTATGTTACAACTACTATCTTGGGGGGCTAATTGCAGTAATATCTGTGGTAACAGTGGCGCATGCAGTTCTATGTGCAGTGCATACGGTGCTAAGTACGGTGCATGCAGAGCTGAGGGCAGGGCATGCGGTACTAGTTGCAATGCATGCGAAGCTAACTACAGTGCATGTGGAGCTAACTGCAGTGTATGCGGTGCTAAGTGTGGTGATTGCGGTGGGTGTGGTGGTTGCAGAGATGATGCAAATATTCGAATGTCTCTTCAAAATGTCACTCCGAGTAAACTACCTCTAGCAGAGCTTGCATTGAGATGCCATATTTAAACTCTTAATTCTGCAGGTCATTATTTCATGCCGATGCACACTGTGCAAAGATGTAAATGCAGAAGCGACAAAGCAGATGCTTCATTAGCACTTTACGTCCGTACTGTTACAAGTCTACAATGAAACTGAAACAAAAATGTGTAAAAGGAGCCAATTTAAAAGATTTTAGGTCAGTTCACCGCGATGTCTCTAAGAGGTAAGACTATAGCTGGAAGCGGGATCGTCGATACGATGATCAACAATCTACCATTCGAGCTGCACATTCCTGGATACAAGTTTTGCTGTCTGGGAACGAAGATAGCTAAGAAACTGGTACACCGCGATACAGTCATCAACGCGCTGGACAAGGTGTGCAAGTAACACGACAAAGATCTACAAGCTTGGCACCAGGCAGACTAGATACTCGCGCAAAATGCTGACGAGATAAGAAAATCGTCAGTTGCTGGCCTTGTAGAGAAAATTGCGGCCTGGGACATTTCGAACATGATGAACGCCAAGGTAAAAAAGGGCATGGTGGCAAAGAGCAAGCAGAAAGTGCAAGTGAAACAAAAGGTGTTGACGAGGGGAAGAAAAGCATGCATGACCAAGAAAACATCTACTGGTGGAATTTTTTTGTTCCTTTTGCCTGCACTCTGGGCTCTTGTGCCTAATCGGAGCCTCGAGTGGTATCATCCGAGATGTCAACACATCATCGAACGAACTGAAGCAGTTGTCAGAGGTACAAATGCTCAATGAAAATATTGAAGCTATTGCCATGGGCAAAAAAACGGCCAAGGCCTCTACCTGACGCCATACTCAGTAAGAGATGGAAGTGTGCAAAAGCGATGCAGAAGGAAGAGGCGCTAATTTAATCTCTACCGAAATTATTCTCACGAACGTGTATTTGGAACTCTTTGCGCGCAAATTGAAGATACCTAATAATCGCAGAGTGGTCATGCGAGATACATTGTCCCCTAAATCAAACATGACGAGTGTGCTGTAATGAACCTGGATACCACAGCGGAGCCTGGTACGCATTGGGTAACTTATGTGAAACATGAAAAACGTGCAGACTACTACGACATTCTTGGGAATTTCCGCCCTCCACCCTAACTGCGGTGGTATCTGATAAATTGCAAACTAAATTACATTTACGAGATGGAGCAGATGCCTAACACGTGGAATTGTGAACAATTGTTTTTTTTTTTTCGCTTCTTTGTTAGTTCGTACAAGTAATTGAATAAAATGGCCATACATAAACCGAAAACCATCTGTCATGTCGATAACACTTACCTTGATTGTCGTAGCTCCGAATTGCGTGCTGTACACTTTTCTCGACTCGATGTGGACAGAGAATGGTGCATAGGTTAAATCTTTATTTAATCCTACAATGTGATAATGAACATCGATGAAAAAAACTGAAATATGTATCTCGCGAAAAGCGGTAATGTCACCCGCATTGCAAGGTACATCGAAGATTTGCTATCTACCGACACAGAATTTGAAGTATGTGGAAATTCCAATACTTTGTAAAGTGTCATCAGATGCAGCGAAGATATAAACTTTTCGAAAGCGGGTTCCATCAGAATGATGCTGGGGTTTGAGCCACGCATATACGAAGCTGGCATAATCCACGAATCGTCGAGACATGTAAACGTCTTGTATATTAATGTGATACGAATAAACAGCCATTTGGCGAGCGGCACATGTCTCAACGGTAGGCCGAGCAATATGCTACACGAGTTTTCACCGATGGTATCTACAGATTTTAAACTGATTGTTGCACTGCAAAGTATCATTTACTTTCTGGTTGTCGTGAAGAGAGCACACGAGTTAGTAGTAGTGATCGTCGACAAGCGCGGATAGTTGATGAACTTTAGAAACGAAGAAATCACACAACACTTGCATTTGATATGATGGAATAAGTTTTACAGCGACCAGAAGTAATGGAACAAAGCTCCACATCAAGCCAGCAATCGTTACGCCGCATGTGACCATGGTGTTAACACGTGCTAACGAGAATTTTCTTCGTCGACTTGGCTTCGTGGTCGATCGCGATGTAAGATTACATAAATTTCGACGAGCCTCTCGTGTTTGAAGACAATATCGCGAAAGTAGAACTTCATGCATACCAGCAGTTCCTGATAGGGCCACACACACTACCATCTGAAGTTCGGGTGGCATTCCAACACCAATGTATCTGCACTCGCTCTTGTCAGTCGTGCTTGCGATTCAGAGGGATGCTGACGTAAGAAGGTGGATCCAACCTGGCATCGAAAAAAATAACGAGCAATTGTATTCTCCACCTTACTGATCGCATTACGCATTTGCTCAATGGTGTCGAGGGGGACCAGACGAGAGATGTTGGCATAACTACTGCAATAAAAACTACCTCTCGCTCATGCCGAATGAGCTGCCTGCGTCCAAGATGAAGGCTGGGAAATGCAAGATTACTACAGAGTTCCTATATATCCTAGAGGGAAATTCGACGACTGAATTTCTCTAGAGAAGTTTCTGAGATTCGCCGAAGACTAAAAACGAATAATCATCAATACGAAGTAGGAACTGGTATTGCTCCTAGCCAATAAACACGCAGATTCCATCGTGGATACAGGAGCAAAACTGGAGACAGTGGATCTGAAACTACAGTCTATCGAATGAGCGCTGCCTCGTGTTATGCTGAGTACTACAGAATATATCAAAATTCTGAAGAATGCGGAAGATGGTAAAAACATCGATGTGGCTTTCAGGTTGTGGAGTCTCGAGACAAACCCCGGAATCCACAAGTCAGCGCATCAACTGGATGGCGATGTCTAGCTTTGCCACAGAGAAACCGAGGTTCATCATCGTTGGACTACAGGCCAGAAGACACCACAATGTAAGAGTGAGCCATTCGCAGTTTGACACATGTGAAATAGAAAATGTGAAGATATATTTGAATAGTGAAAGCTATCCGTATGTGGACATGAACATGAACTTTGAAAATGGACAGTACCTGTTGGCATTTCAAATGAATGCTCAATTCCAAAATGCATAGTATGGGCTCACCCAATCCCCGCTACTGAGCCTGGATACATTCAATAATTTGGCCCCGCTCATGGTGTTCGATGTGAATAAAGAGGACGAGCGCATTATTTGCAATGTAATCGACTGCAGGATCGAATTCAATATGCATGGAAATATCCCTCCACTGATGTACGCTTTTTGCCTGATACTTCACGACCGACTCGCATCGTACAACCGTCGAGACAAAGTTGTGAAGAAACTTTCGTGAATGCCGAAGAGGCTATAAATACGATGGGATGTAAGCGATATCTGTTGATTCGACTTATATCATAGAAAGCAACAGGATGTAATGTTAATTGTAGGTATTCCATAGCCAGAGTAGCTACGTGCTCAAGGAGATCGCAGTGTCCTACGACGGCGATGGCAAAATGCGCACGCGCTCCTTCCGGGCCTACTTATTCGTGGAAAATGTTGGTTCAGAAGAGCAACAAGATAAACGACTGGCTGACCAAGCACCACCATGGACTGGAGCGGGACGAAGGCAAGATTCCATACCATAAAGTGAGAAACGTGCTGCGCGACTTACTGATGCAGCACTCACAGCGGCCGATTTTCTTGGCTGGCCCCGAACAGAAAAAATGGCTAAGCGACTTGTGCAAAAACCAAGTTGTAATCATCGACATGCAATTCGAGTAAGGCTGTCCTTCGCTGCGCAACCTGGCGAAACTTTACGACGACCAGCAGCAGCACATGTGCGACAGGTCAGAACCTGACAGAATATGTGCGTGGAGGCCATGAAGTCCGGAGCATACCTTAGTATATATATATATAGTTCGCTTTCTAGCCATACAACATGTAGTCAGCTTACAATATGTTCTTGTGGAATCTTTCATGATCCTTGAGATGAAATTGTGTTTTTATTTGCAGTTTTGGTTAGGTTTGTTTGCAGATATTAGATTTTACCACGTGATAGTATTATTTTGTGTTTGCAATTATTTTTAAGCATTGTTTTTTTTTACACAGCAATTCCAGGTTCGCCTGATCCGGCTTAACCTTGTGGTCAACCCTTTGCACCACGCTTGTGATGTGAGCCTCACACAAAATCGTGGCATGTTCGTTTTGACCATGATTCCAATTCTTTCGGCCGGCACCGCAGAATGATATGAAATTCGAGTTTGACATCAACTAGCCTCTAAATTATTTTTGCCTGCTGCATGTTCTCGGGAGTGCTCCGAACTTTCTGTCTTCTGATGTGACGTCTGTTGTTTAATGACTAGATACAATTGTTTGGTCTCTTCAACTACAAATTTATTATTTTTGTTTCTACTTAATTAAAAGTAAAAAAAATGAGGTAAAGGAAAATGTGCATTATTGTTATATTTCAAATGAAGGGATCGGGGGTACCTGACGATACAGTCATGGCCACATACAATAATAAATTAAGAAGAAAATTAAAATTACATCTTGTTCACAAATAATTCTATAATAGAATAAAAAGAAAAACAAAAGAAAAAATGTTAATACTCATTTCTCAATAAGAGAAAAATAAAGTTTAATTTTTTATCTATACTCAGGCTTATATATTTTTTTGTGACAAAATGGTTTAATATAATAATTCTTATAAAGAAATAAGCCTTATTTATTTCCTCAATCAACGCCAATACATTAAATACAATTTTACGACTATTATGTTGGGTTTGATAAAACTTCTGCTACATCGCATGTGTACTTAATACTTTCTCTTGTATACTGTTTTTGTAATAAGCAAAACAGGAGCACGCCCGCAATTTCTGCTTGTGGTAGTAAACCCTAGGCTACACCGGCATCTATATCCCACCTTCAATTTATGTGACACCCATGTGTTGTGACGACAGTACCTATGGGTGCTCAAGTTTGTGACACGAAGGTGCTACATAAAAAAGGGAGCTACCTTGGTTTTTGCAATCACCAAGTGAACAGTGACTCACTCCGATCATACATAACTACTACGAAGGCCTTTTCACTTGCAACACAAAACCCATGGAACTGAACCCGAGATGAACATACTGGAATGAGTCTTTGTACTCTCACCAGAGATAACAAGGGTAGTGCAGCCTTAAAGGTCTCCCAATCATTTAACACTTACCCTCCTACCTTCTCATCCCAACCGACTTCTCTGGTCCACCACAATTGGAGCATTATTTTACTTTCAGTCACCACAGGGGCTAGCCAGCCACATGGATCGTACAACCGTGCAATCAGGTAAAGAAAGTTTGGTAGTTAGTGCCACTGGCACTTTTACCTTGTAGCAGAGCTGATCATTTACCGGGTCCTAGTGTATTATTAACACTTTCAATGAGCTTGTGCTTTCAAAACTTACAGTACCTCCACTTAGGTCAGTGCAGCTTACTACACAGTTAGGATTGGAACACCACTTGTGTAGCTGGAAACCACCTGCTCCCAGCAGTGCCACTAACTACGCCTTCAGTTCAAGTGCCTCAGAAACAGTCTCTGCCCCAGTCATAATGCAATCCACGAACACATCATGTAATAAAGCGCGAGAAGCCAAGGGATACTTGGCACCTTCATCAATTGTCAGTTACTGCATTGTTCGGAGCGCCTGGAATGACAAAATTGCCAGGTCATATGTCACTGTATTGAGTTAAAAAATACTCATTGGGTCACCAGTATAATTTCGTCAAAGGATGCATTGGAACTTCTAATCCACAGGGTCGATTAGAACCTGGCAGTACATTTTACATAAATCAGCTGTTATAGCAACTGGTAATGTCCTGAAGTTCAGAACTATGTCAACCACATACTTTTGGAACTTATGCCCCGACAGGAGCAAACTGTTTAGATAAGGTTGACCGCTAGTCTTCTAGGAGCCATCAAATACAACTTGCACCTTAGTTGATACACTTTCCTCCTTGACGACCACATGATAAGAGATGATGTATAGTGGCGGACTATGCAAATCTGATGTTAAGGATATAGCAGCCTTCCCATTGATACCAACGGTTAACATTCCAATCTGCGACATGTGCCATAAGCTATCATACTCGTCCATGAACTGTCTATATTGTTGAAGTAACTCTGGTTACCTAACATAACCTAAGCTCCAATCCCTGCAGTCGCTTAAGTGCACTACCATATGAATCACCAGGTGTGACATCTGTGGCTGGAAAATGAAACCTCAACACATACCTGCCCTCACTGTCACGCATGTGGGTATCCTGAAAGTGCTGCTCACACCGTTAGTTATTAAAAGACATGAAGGTTTTCCTAGGTAGGTCTCTTCTTTTTCCCAGAATTTTTTCAGGGCAACCTCAAGGGACCAAGCAGTACTTACCAGTACTGATGACACTTGCTGGGCAGCCTGCGCACATGGTGCATTACCTGCCAACAGCCATCCAAACCCAGTATGGAAAGCATGTGGCTGTCCAGTGATCTTGGGCCCTGCCATCACCTCTGCAACTATCTATGCAGACAGATACATATATATATTGCACTGGGTGTGGCAAGCTGTGGATCAGCGAGTGGCAACCCATCTGGATGCTCCAGACCTCCAACTGTAATAGACACAGAAGGCATTTCTCTGGTAATCTTTTTTCAGAATAAGAGCTCTGCTGGTGATTTGAAGCTCTGGCGACCGAAGAGAACCAATCTCACAAAAAACTGCCTCTTTTGTTTTTGGAAACACAATGTAGCCGACACTAGCTATGTTCACTTCCGTAAGATATCGCCTGAGACCCAGTCATTGTACACCAGGCTCTGTGATAAATGAGGACTGAGATACCCCATATAGCAATGCATGAACCACCTGGAAGAGTCCTGCTCCATCCTTCACAAGTATTAATGAAGTCATTAACGAAACAGTGGAAACTTGAGAGTCAACTTGCCTCCCCCCTGCTGCACACATCACAACTGCACTGTCGTCTCTGGCTTCGGATTAATCCTCATGTGAGCTTGCGGATGGAGTCTTCTGTTTGTGTTTATCTGTAATGTGGAGGATTGTGTGGTGGCTACCTTGACAGAACTGGCAGTGATACTTGAAATTACACCTTGCTGCCACATTACGTCCTCTTAGACTATCAAAATACAGCCTTTGCATTTGCACACACATCCGTCTCTCCTCAACAAATTTTGCGAGGAATATCTGGCATTTATGTAGTGCATGAACACCCTCACGCAAACAACACTTCAGCTTCTCTGACTTGTCGTTAGTGGATACAAGCGTAGTTTTTGTGACGTTTGTTGCTGGCTGGCCATTCTCATTCAATGGCAGCCACTTAGTGAAACCAGGAAACCTGCTGCCGGTAATCTACTGGGAATGGCTAGGTCTCTGTGCTGAAACTGTTGCCAACTGCACTTCCTCTGCTGCTCTTGTCTTCCGGTTAAGAAACTTCAATAGCTGGCGGTAGGAGGGGAGGTCCTCTTCATGTACTATCTAAAATGCCTGCTTCAACAGTATGTCCAGCTTCTCTAACAAGATATTTAACGGTAAAAAAGCCCACTGTTCAACTGGAAATTCCTGTGCCTTCAGAGCATTCAGGTTCTCTTCCAAGCATGCTACAAACTTGTAGATAGTACCCTCACTACGGCTGTCCAACGAGGATAAGTGGAGAATATTTTACACATGGAGAATTGCCGTAATGCGTACACTAAAAAGCCTTTTCTCCAGCAGAACTCATTAAACAAAATAATTATTTTCTGTGGCCAGTACATTGCTCACTATGTCCCGTGCCTCACCTCAAAAACAACCCAACAAATAATCAGTTCTTTTGCACCTTGGTTAAGTGGGAAACATGGCCAACCGTGGAATTGAATAATTACGCGAATCCCTTCCATTCTGCACGGTTGCAACTGAAAACAGGCAGTAGCAACGCTTGCAACACTGAAACCTGCGGCAAAAAGCCGCTGGCGCCTCATGTGTAGTACCCCCGGAAAACCTAACCTCACTTTATTTTTAAAGCAGTTTATTGTACACTCGTAGGTCGCAAACGTTTCCTTAACCTCATTAGTGTCAATTTTGTCGTCTGCTGGTGGCCTAGCACACAACGTACAAAAATTTTTCAATAACTCGTTTCGTTTGTCAATAACCTCCTGGAAGATTGTTTCGAAGTCCTCTAACTTAGACTCATCTTGAAGCGACTCTTGACACATTTCACGCGCTTCGTCTGCTTTGCTCACTAGAAAGCAGAACATTGTGTGTTGCAACTCGGGTGTTTGTGCCGCCATTTTCCCTTGCCAGTAGTGAACTGTTGCTGCTCCTTTACGTAGAATTTTGTGCACTTCTTGCGTTACAAAAACTATCACCCGATACAATTTATGATCCACTAGAAATCTTAGTTTAACGTCCCAAGCTCTTGCAGTCAATATACTTGGCGACACTAAGTCACGTATAGTTTACCGCTCAAACAGTATGTTGCTGTATGTGACATTACTTCGAGGATACTCTATCATTTATCACGCGCAGAAAATATTAATTTTCCGTTACAATCCGACCCGGTAGGACCAAAATATTTCAGCACACAAAATTGACATGAACCGTCCGCCATTACTTCGCGTAACGGCCGATTACCACCAGTCGCAGCGCTTGTGTGACAGTCACACACAGCGCGAAAAACTGCCTCAAGTAACACAAATTAAGTATGTTACTCGCGCCAAAAGAGATCAAGGATGTAGGTGACGTTGATCGAAGCGCAAGTGGCAAATGAAACCTCGGACTATGCTCACTTGTTTGTAAGGCATTCGTGTCTATCCTATAACCGAAAGATAATTCGAATTTTGCACGTCTCTGCCCACAACCAATACAACTTTCAAAATTGTATACCCGACATTGATGAACGTGTTTGCTTACGTTTGGTTTTCCAACACACCTGCCCTTTTATTCGAATAAAATAATTTTTCAAACCTGAGTATATCATACCTGCATTACAAAAAGGCCAGAGTGAGTGTAAGAACGTTTCAAAACAATTACGTAAACTGTTTTCGAAAACCTAGTTCCTATCAACGTTTATTTTGATAGTGCTATTGGCAAAACAAATAAACGTCCAATGTTGCAACAGTGAGTGTGCTAACTGCGCATATGGCATTTGCACTCTGCTCCGTGTTTCCTTTTTGTTCTGAACAGCATACTGTTGAAATTTTGGCCAGTGAACTAGGTTTCCTTCTTGTGCATACACTCGAATTTCGACCTGTGTGATAGCAAAGTACTAGTGTATCTAAAAATTGTATAGAGTCAGTTGATAGATGTGTGGGCAACAAGCTTGAGACATGACATGTTGGAATGCTATTTTTTACGCATGTTTATGGAAAAATACACGATCTTCACGATAATGATAATTAATGAGGGCTTTGAAAAGTGTTCAATTACCTGTAAACGAAATGTGGTCGCGATACCCTCTGTGCCAAACGTTGGGCTGCGATAAAACTTCCAACGCACGCGTGCGTCATTACAAACAATGAGAGCTGCGTGGAACATTCCCGTGGCCGATGTGAATTCCAAAACACTGCTTACTGACGGAGGCATGCATTTTTTTCTGGAAATGGGCGATCGGCGTGCATTTCGCGATTTTATTGCGCTATAATTGTCAATGCTCGTCAAAACAGCTATCAGTAAGCAAGACAGGTTCGTAGTTTATGATTTTAAACTGGCACAGTATACAGAGTGTTTCAGTAAACGCGTGCCAGAATGAAACTGCGAATAGGGGCCGCAGCATGGAAGGTTTTGAGATTGGGAACGTGTGTTCCGCGAAGCCAGGGAAAGGAGATATAAGCGTAAGCACGTCTAACACGAACACAGGTCTCCGGATTGGTTATTTGTGTTATTGGCATTGCGCGTGTGCAATATTTACAGGTGCAATGTTTACAGGACCATTCCTTTGGCGGACCGGTGTTAACGCAGCAGTTTGCACATCATAAGAAGAGTTGCTCAAAGCGACGGCCACCAACCTCGAATCAAGCAGGGCTTCGGCGTTCGAGATAACGCCGCGCCCGTTTAACTACCATCCCATGCGTATTGCGTCTGTTGATACACGCGCGCGCTGTGGTGAAGTAGTAGAGACAGAGCCATCTTGTGAGCCACAGGTGAACCACACGCACACATCATGGGTCGCTCACGTGGTTACACGCGTATTTTCTTAAGCTGCCTTCGAGGAACACATGCTACCGATCTCAAAACGTTCCGTGCTGCTACCTCTATCCCCACGCTTCTACTGAAATGTTTGGTGTATTCCACTCACGCATATCCTCCGAAATGCTCACTCCGAAGGTAGCCAAAGAGAGAATTGGAAGACATTACGGTTTTCATTAATTCACAAAGCCGTTTCAGTGTACGGCCTAGATATATGCATTTCACCATACTAAAATTAAGAGAAAGGAAACTCCATGGGTTGTAACGTAACTGATGCGAGGAAATACTTTATGCGTATTTTTTCCCCTTCATGAAATTACTTTTTATTCTTGTAATACGACATTTACACACACGCCAGGAATTAAATGAGACTTCTAATGCGATATGCTTTAGCCTGACATGACAAATGAATGCCAACACATAAGTTTTTTTCGGTTGTCTTGGCTCTCCAGAGTGAGGAAATTCGAAGTGGTACAATTTGTAGAAGACGTTTTAGTTTCCTTGCGGACGAAACGCCCTCATGTCGAGTCACAGCGCGAAGGACTAAAAAAAAATCGTAACTGTGTGAAGTAAGACATTTATAAAACACAAACTGGAAGGGCTACGTTCATAATCATATTAACAGGCAATGCAGTCGATCATTAATTATAATAAATTCGTTCACCCAGTTTGTTGTAGATGAACATGTTTCACAGAAAAATGTTACTTGATTAAAGGCTGATATTTTTACTTTATTTGATAGGCCTACTAACATCTACTTAAATTGATTTCACAACAAATATACCACCACCATCGCTTCAAATTGACATTGGTTCAGAATAAGATGCAAGAACAACTGGAAGGAGAAGAGTTATGGTCAACGCATTCTACGTATTCAGTTCCCAACTTCTATGTTCCCACACACCAGTTTTAAACGAAAATTTTAATTGACGTCTTAAAATTAAGTTTATTCTTTGATGGAGACTGAATGTCCAGTATCATTTGTGTGCGCCTTCAATTCTGTACGAAATGCAGTAAGGTATACGTATCAACATATCGGAAACCTGGGGGTTACGAATTCAACTATTAATCATCCTTACACTCACGAAACGAAGCATACGATATAACCCGTTCGGCCACCGTATACACGATTATGGACACGTTCTACATAAACGATACATACGGCATGTAATCAGGGGCGCAACAACTAAAATTTCCAAGGGGAAACAAATATTTTATTATCATCCTTTTGGGGCCACGGTGGTGTAGTGGTTAGACTACTCACCTCCCACCAAGGCGAACCAGGTTCGATTCCCGGCGGTGTCACCCCCGGATTTTCGCATATGGGACTCGTGCCCGACGATGCCGCTGGTCGGCGGGTTATCTCGACGATCTCCAATTTCCCCCACCCTTGCATTCCAGTACTGCTCCATACTCACCCCACTTCACCCTCATCGGCTCTCAAGACCTTTATGTTAAGAGCCCCCAGATCTCTTCACACACTCACTCACTATCATCATTTTCTTCGATAAGGACAGGCCTACAAATATGAAATTCGTTCTCCTTTAGAGTGGTTCAATAACAAGGCTTTAATGGACTGTCGGCTTTCAGTGACAGTCTTTTTAGGTATAAATATATAATTTTAAATTATTATAAATTAATTATATGTAAAGTGTAACAAAATGTTATTTAGTATAACTATCAGTTTTCCTTAAAGATGAATTACTTCTTTGTTCGCCGATCATGAACCCAGCTATCATAGCTATCTGTGGTATAAGATGTTCATCATTGAAGAATAGACGCCAACCAATAAGATTACAACTTTCTTTAAACTGTACACACTGTTTACAAAATGTTACATTTAGTAATTAGTAATGGGATGATATATAAAATTAATGTAATACTGCCAATTAAAGAATGTACTGAAAAAAACCCGCCAGGTGACTCATTATTTGATTATTGGGAAACAATTTATCAGATCTGACTCAAATGGAAATTGTACAGCCGCATTTCTTGTCATTGCAGTTATTTGGTACAATAATATTAAAAGTCTATTGACATGTGCTTGTTTAATTATACGCAATAATAGCACGCAATAATTATTTATGTTCACAAACTGTACTTCATTCACCGTTTGCTGGCAGCAGTGTAAGGACAAATGGTTCGATTGCTCTTGTAGTTCACAAATAATTTTTCCCTTTCCAAAACGCAAAAAAAGGGCCATTCAGTTTTAGTCGATGAGACATGGATAACCAGGAGCAAGCGAATCAACCCTTAAATAAATGCGAAAAAATAAACAACGTATTTCATGTTGCATTCCTTCAAACTTTGAAGCTACGACTGCCGAAGCTCTCAGAACTGGATAAAGGACATGTAACACTTCCAGCTGGCGACTTGATTTGGCATGGTCAAAATTATGGTCACTCGAAACTGCATATACTTCTTCACTATATTCTGTAAGTAGGTGAACGATTGCTCCCTCAAGTATACAGTACTTCTCGAAACCTGGTTGTTTAAAGATGTTGTCAGTTTCTCCTACCCCACAATCCAGATCTTCACTGTATGCTATATCTGTCAATACAAGTATTCTGCTGCAGCCAACTAATCAGCTCCTCCAGGACTGAATGCGTTTGGGTACATGCCTGAGTCAAGAAAATGAAAAAGATTGGGGGTAAATCCACTAATTTTTTATTCCAGATTGGTTCAAAATTCATTGAAGCTCTTTTTGGTACACTTTACTGTCAGATATGCCAGTGTTGCAAGTATTTGATAATTCCATACAAAACTCAGTTTTTCAGTGTCATAAAAAACTGATAAACGCACAAGGGGCACGAAAAATATGTTTCTGCTTTCAAATGTGGGTTAGATGTAGTGGATACTTCTCCTCTACTTTCTCAAATTTCTCTAAGGAACTCTAATACGACTGGATTCAGTTCATCATGCTACGGGGTATTTGCAGCACTTATAAAAAACTTTGCCGATACAGTATTTTCTTTTCCCCCTCTTTCCACTCCTCCAAATACTCAAAGGGGAGGATATACCCTTGTCCCCTCCTTTTGTGTCGCCCCTGCCTGTACTGCACACAGCAAGGCATCAGTACCCAGACTACCTTGCGGCCAACCTGATTTTCTAGAATCTTCTACACCTCTTTGAAATGAATGATTACTGGCTATATCGTCGAGCCCGCCGCACGTGGTTCACAGGTTGTAAGAAACATTCTCGGCACAAGTATAGCGCGTACCAACATATTATGTGATTGCAACACTTGAATGAATGGGCTAAAATAAATATTAAAGGAAAACCATTAACGATGTTTTCCAAGGAGAAAATGTCTTGAGTACCTAGCGTGCGCGTCGCGCGATGCAAAGTTTATGAGTTACTGGATACTTGTAATCGGTAAATAAATAATGCATTGTGGTATATATGATATTAAAATCAGTTTTACTTCATGATAATCGAAATTTTTCAGTATAAAATGAAGATTTTCAAACGTTAGGATTATCATATGTGCCATTAAAAAAAAAGAAGTAATACTATATGGTTATTACAGAATTACAGCATATTATTCAATGAAACAAATTAGCTGCTTAAGTGGGAACTTTTGTTGCGAAATTTTTGTTGGCATTTTAAAAAGAATGCGTGGATAAATAGACTTTTAGTTATAAAATATTCATAACACTTACGCAGGAATATGCGTGCGTATTATATATATATATACTTATGGCGTCCATTCACGGTTACTTTAAACTTTTCTGAAACCCGGCTAAAGTTGTACTTCCAATATATTCCTCCGCCTCATGCAAACGATATTTAACCAAGCCTAGAAAATTACACTATATGGACAACTGGCCGTATTTGTGTGCTCTCAGTGTAATAATATTTTGCAGAAGAACTATTTCTTACTAGGCATTACCAACACACTAATTTTGACACTGTGTTTATTCATTTTAATTACATATAAAATATTATAATGTATAGATAAAAAATTAAATTGTTATTCTTTGGATAAGTTGAGTGCAAGGATTCGGGGTACCGGAGCCAAAGCCTGCCACCGCCATCTTGTAATTTCCCTTTTTACCTCGAAATTTCCCGGTTTTTTCCTTAAAAAACACCTAACCTCCCACTTGAAAAAATGAGCCTCAGAAAGGCACCTTTCGATCCATCAGAATGATTTGGGTGGCTCGCTTTTCGAGGGCAAAACAGTGGCGGCCATATTGGTTGCACAGGATACACAGGATCCAGGGTCTGGAGTCAGAGTTGACTGTCCACCATCTAGGTTTTGTCAGCGAACTTAGCAAACAATAGTGAATCCAGGTGACCTTGACCTAGTTCCCAGTGACCTTTAACCTTGCACACAAAATATTCCAAATAATTGTAAAAAATCAGCATTCAATTGTTACTTTAAATGATTATATGATTGGGAGTAACTTTGATGGTACAAAAATCATATATGTAGATAACTTGACTACATTAAGCAATGGATAATTAATCAATTAACATAAGAAGTCGAAGACGGTCCCATAAAATATGTTTAGGTGGAGTTAACCTACCAAAAGCCACAGTCTTTGGACGAATCCATTAGTCGGCGAACATTTAAGACTGCGAATGAAGCATTGAACAAAGGGGTTGTAGAGACCTTGAAATAAAAGCTTTGTCGCAAATAATAATATATGGCCAAGGGTTCTGATTGGATGTTTCCTAGCATAAACTGTCTTGAGCTGCGTGTAAGCAGATTATATTCACTACGTGAAAAGTGAACATGGTTCTGTAAAGACACTACTTGAATGATATGGAGAATTAAAGAGTTCGGTTTTATGTTTGTATGTTAAAGTATATACAGACTGATTCTAAAATCACAACTTCGCCGCTAAGTGGCTTTTTATCGAGTCTCGATTTGTTCCTATGGGGGCATTTGAAAGCCCTCATTTACGAGACTCCAGTTGATTCCATTGAAGACCTCGTCGCTCGACTATCCTGTGCGGCTGCACGCGTGCGTGAAATACCCGGCGTATTTGAATCTGTTCGCCAATCACTCCACAGACGCTACCAAGCTTGCATTACTGTCGGTGGTAGCAATTTTGAGCAATTATTATAAACATTGCTGTAAAAAGGCATTTGCCGGCGACGTTGTAAATAAACAATGTTTTGCATTTCATGTGTTAAGTTTGTGTTTGTGCATCAACGCATCACTTCCGCCCATATATCCCTATTCAATAATTGTTTGTTTTAGTTAGCTCTACCAACTCTCAAAGTTTGTCCCATGACTTTAGAATCATCCTATGCATATAAATAAATTTATATATATATGATGTAAATGAAAATTTTTTTTATTTCTTGTTGGTTTTGTTGTACCTTGCCCAAACATGCCTACTTCACTGATACAGCAAATATGATAACCTTGGTACTTTATATGTTACTGCATGATGGTACTGTAGGTGAGCACGATCAAAAAACTAAATGAAATGACGTGTCAAAATATGATGAATTGAAAGTAGGTACTTAAATATTTATGGTGTAGGCCCATCACTGGGTGTGCACAATAACCGATATGGTAATAAAGGTGCCGAAATGTGCACAGGAAACTAAGATTGATTGACATCGTAACATTGTAGGCAGTTTCGACGCAACAGACATTAAAACATGCTGTTGAAGTGGTATAAATTTGACCCTCAGACTTGGATGGAGGGGAAGGTGAAGGTTGAGTCAGGCCTGGCCAGACCTGCTTCAGTGCAGTATATGGCGAAGAGAGAGCCTACATAAATTTCTACACTACTCGTGTTGCCGTTGCTCTAATACACCACATTTATGTTTCGAGTAAACACAAATGACGAAATAAATTGAAAATTTAGATGGTTAAATGTTGAGGCATATGGTATAATCATAGATTGCGGAAGAGATGTTACCCAATATGGTGGTTCTAGGGCACCGAGTATTCAGCAGGCTACTAAGTCGAGGTGGAATTACAAATATGGTGAACATAGCATGACAGATCATAAAAGAAATGTGTTACTGATAGCTCGTCTGATGGCTAAATCGAGAAATTAATACCACTTATGTGTTGGAAATAGAATCCAATATTGTGGTCGCAGACAGCATCATCTACACTTTCAAAACATAAAAAATATGGCTGCTGCCTGGTGGCTTGGTGATGAAATGGAACATTTATACACTAGTGCTACTTAAACATTCAACATAGGATCGAATATGACTGATGGCCGGCAGCTAAATCGATAATTAATACAGTGCCTCCACCAATCTTTAAAACTGGATCCGAGATTCCCACGTACAGAAATGCAATAAAATGACAAGCGAAAAAAAAATGGCAATCGAACGAAGGTGAGAGACAAAGTCCTCCAATGTAAACAAATGACAATCGAAAAAACAAGAACATATGCGAGACAGAATGGCAGCTTTTCTAGCTGTGAAATCGATAACTAATACACTAGCATCACCTAGGTAATGAAAAAGTAAACATATGGAATCCAAGATGCGTGTCTATAGGCGAGAGACAAACCACGGCGATCTAAACAAGTGACAAACAACAAAGCGAATATAGTGGGTGGAGTGCCGACGATGGAATTAATGTAGGGAGGGACGGGTGTGGAAGGAGAATGATAAGGCAATGAGAAACATTGGTGGCAGGTCGAGCAAGCGTGAGTAATCAACCAATAAGAACAGTGGCGGGGAATGAAGCGAATACAAGTAATCAACCAATGAATAACATTGGTGGAGGGAAAGGAGAAACATTAGTGAGNTCACCTCTAGAAATGTAAGTTTTAAAAATATTTTTATGAATTTTTGTATACATTTTTAAACACGTTTTAAATAATTTTTTTATAGTTTTTTTTTTGGACATTTAAAAAATATTTTCTCAATAATTTCATTTAAATTTTTTAAATATTGGTTTTAAGATTATTCAAGGCTATGTTCACAGAGTCAAGGTCTAGGTCTTGTGTCAAAATCAAAGTCACTTGGATCCAATATGGTAGTTGGGTGATATTAACATGGTGGTCGGTCGGCTCTGTCTCAGATCCCAGATCTCTTTATGCCCAAGCATTCAAGATTTTAATTAATTATTTATATATTTAATTTTTTTTATATATTTTTTTAAGTTTTATAATTTTTTTAAATTTTAAAAATTTGGGTTAAGGTCAAAGATTACCAGGGTCAAGGTCAAAGTTCAAGGTCATCTGGATCAAATATGGATTGTCAAGTTCGCTGACAGAACTAAGATGGTAGACAGTCAGCTCTGACTCCGGACCCTGGACCATGTGCATCAATTTTGCATATCCCATGCCTATAAAACTAATATGGCCGCCACTGTTTTTCCCTCGCAACGCGAACTTCCCAAATCCTTCCGAAGGATTAAAAAGTGCCATTCTGAGACTCGCTTTTGTAAGTGGGAGACTCGGTGCTTTTTAAAGGGGAAAAAAAGAAATTTTAAGGAAGATAAATTTTAAAGAAGAATGACAATTTTGAAGGAAGAAGGAAAATTTTGAGGAAAATGAGTAGATTTTGAGGGGTAAACTTGAAATCTCGAGGGGAAAAGAGAATATTTAAGATGGCGGTGGACTGCTTCGGTTCCAGTCACCCGTTCCCTTGCGCTCAATTCACCGAAATTATACTAATTGTAAGTAAAATTTTAATGTAGCCAAAAATAATGTACTTTTGTGTTAACACAAGTTGAAACCGCTTGTGATATATGGTATATTTAGAAATCAAATAAATATGTCCTACATGGGGTAATATTTCTAAGGTTTGATTCTAAACGTGTCGAGAATCCGCGAATAGACTATATATACAGTCATAAAGAAACTGTAAACAACAAAGATTTAAAAAGAGAATGTACAAGCAACCTTTTGTCTAGCTAATTAGTTTGAGTTGGAAAAAGCGTTTGTCGAGAAGTGCTTTCTGACGGCACAGCTCGTCGCACGGAACTGTTCCGCGCGTGAGGAGACGGGCGTGTTCTCGGGCGCGGCGGTGCGTCTCGGCAGCTCTGGTGCGTGAAGATGGCGCCGCTCCCGGCAATTAACAGTTTGTTTGAGCGGGGGCGACTCTTGCCTCGCCGACACGAACACTAACTATGGCGTCGCCTAGCGTTGCCAAGTCAACGTGCCACTGACGAGGCGCGGGCGCTTCTATAGTCCAGTTGCGGTTTCTTTACACTTTGACATTCTAAAGCCCATTTCCCACTATCAAATATTTATTGAATTCAGATACTTCTATTTAATTTGTTGAACTAAAAGCCAACTTCATTTGCTTTTAGAAGAATTGCATGCTTTCAAGACTCTTCATGAAAATTCATCACAAACTTTCTAATGAAACCAGTTTAAAAAAAAAACCAAAAATTAATTTTTGGAAGTATCTACGATTGATGTGCTTCAATAAAATCATTTTTTAAACCCCAATAAAGGTTCTTTGTTTTATTTTTATATTTTCTTTTTAAAAATATGCGCTTTTATTTTGTAAAATATTTAAATTTGTGTACACAACACTATTATTACGATACAACTTAAATCTATACTGTCAGAAAAGCTGTGATTAGCGATTGAATTTTGGATTCAAGAAAATATATAGAAGATGTTTGAAATGAAAGTATTTAAAGAATACGAGAGATTTAAGAAATTGAAAGAGGAAATGGCCGCTATTGCAACGTTTCTATGACGTCAAATAGTAATCAATGAATTGAATTCAATACAATTTTTGTAAATTTTAAGAGAATTCTGATTGCGTGAAAGGGAAAAAGACACCCCATGAATGGCGTGTTTGGTTGTTTCTTTAATATGCCATGTGTCATAAACGTTTTATATTTACGTTAATATAAAAGTACCTTATTTTTTATAAATTGAACTTTCATTTATATTTTACCTTTTAATTAAAATATAACATTTAAAACTAATATGAGCAAAGACAGAGAAAAATATTTTTGTTAATAATGCCTGGTAATACATAGTTCGTAAGCAAAGTATTTTTACACCGAGTGCGTACGAATGAGGTGCGTTGGACCTATGTGATAATTTTCTAAGCTCTGTTTGCATAAGCGGAGGAATATACTAGAAGTGAAACATTAGAAGGGCTTTAGAAAAGTTGGAAGTAATCGTGGATGGAGTATATAGGTGGTTTATATTAAGTTGACGGTTTTTGAAATAAACCTTTGAAAAAAATCACTGCCCATAACTAAGTGTATGCTAGAGTACACATTGATATGATGATTGTCAATTAAGTTGGCAACGAATTATTGAAAACAGTTCTTCACTTAAAGTTATATTTGGAGTGTGATGTTAAAATATATGTCTTTTGATATGGGCGTTTCTTGTTTTATGCACATAATGACAGGAATTTTCATATTAATTACACATTTACTTTTCTAATATTTTTTTTCAGTTTCACTAAAATGACGCATGAATAAAGTGAAACCGTCAACGATAAATATCAAAAAGGATTATAAATGAGAAGTAGATCTTAAATACGTCTTTAAAAATTGCACAATTAATGGTGAACAGGCATTGTGCATACACTTAGTGAAACTGCGTGGCGGTTCATTTAAATGTGGGCGCACCCATCCGCCTATTGGCTGTGCGAGGCTCAGGAAGTGGGCCTCGTGTCTGATTGGCACATCCGTGTTGCGTTCTGCTCTGTGTTGGCTGGCCTGCCGGCCAACATGCATGATAAATAGAGACCCGGAAATTTCGCGGATTGAGTTGGAAAACTCGCTAGACTCCGCAATCTCTTTGCGTTCTCGAACCTCAGAAAGTGGTTCATTGGCTGATGCTCCAGTTTANACCCGGAAATTTCGCGGATTGAGTTGGAAAACTCGCTAGACTCCGCAATCTCTTTGCGTTCTCGAACCTCAGAAAGTTGTTCATTGGCTGATGCTCCAGTTAGAGCGCAGGCCAGGTAGCACGGGGTTCGGTGCTCTTGTACTTGCAGACTAGTTATTGGCTTCAAATACGTCCAGGAGCGTGGCTTGCCAACAGCGATCCAGTTGTAGACAAAGTCAAGTGTACTTGTGTCCTGAAACGAATTCACAAGATTCCCGGGTCTATAATGATAGGTCACCAGGCGCTGATTCCGACATGTTGCTAGATAATGACGCCATTTTGCCGCCGAGAGTGGCTGGAGTTTACGGTCAGGACCGGTCCTTGACATTCCACTAGTGTAAGCGAACAATATTTTGGCGCCCTCTCCTCGGTCACTCTCAAAACACATTATCACATTGTTATAGAGTTGTGATTCCTACTTTGTGGAATGTTGTTATGAGCCAGCAATCGAATACAGCAAGAGTTTAAAATAAGAATATAGTAAAAATTCATTTTGGCTTGGTTTATTGAACTGTTTGTTCGAGCATCACTTGAAATATGCCAAATTCATATAAGTGAAGATTTACTTTAAAATATCGGATAAAACGCTTCGTACAACAATACTGTTACAGCGTGAAATTATGGTAAAGTTTNCCTGAAACGAATTCACAAGATTCCCGGGTCTATAATGATAGGTCACCAGGCGCTGATTCCGACATGTTGCTAGATAATGACGCCATTTTGCCGCCGAGAGTGGCTGGAGTTTACGGTCAGGACCGGTCCTTGACATTCCACTAGTGTAAGCGAACAATATTTTGGCGCCCTCTCCTCGGTCACTCTCAAAACACATTATCACATTGTTATAGAGTTGTGATTCCTACTTTGTGGAATGTTGTTATGAGCCAGCAATCGAATACAGCAAGAGTTTGAAATAAGAATATAGTAAAAATACATTTTGGCTTGGTTTATTGAACTGTTTGTTCGAGCATCACCTGAAATATGCCAAATTCATGTAAGTGAAGATTTACTTTAAAATATCGGATAAAACGCTTCGTACAACAATACTGTTACAGCGTGAAATTATGGTAAAGTTTTTTTTCTTTCATAACCTCCGTTTTAGTGGACTTCCAAAAAACCATAGGATCACGGTGGCTGAGTGGTTAGACTGCTTGCCTCCTATCAGAGCGAACCGGGTTCAATCCCTGGCCTGTTCACTCCTGATTTTCGCAAGTGGGAATCGTGCCGGACGATGCCGCTGGTTTTCCCCGCCCTTTCATTCCGGCGATGTTCCATACTCACCTCGCTTCAACCTCATCGACTCTCGAGACTTTGCTGTTAAGAGCCGCCCAAATCTCTTCACCCACTCACTCTTCACTCCAACAACACAATGAGAGAAATTTCACAATAGTTACAAATCACAATAGAGGTATTTTTAACTCTGCAAGCGAAGCATACAATACTTACGAGTGGAAGGGGTAGTGCATTTAAACTACATATTAATGGCGAAATGAAATATTTCGACGTTGGTTTGCTAAACACGAAACAAACAAATATAGTACGTTTTTATTAAGAGCAGCTTTAAAAGCTGCCCAAATTGGGTGAGGTGTGACTTAACATTCGTAACATGAATGTTCTTCCAGGCGCAAAATGTACTAACATTGCATGTGACGTCACTGAGTTCTTAACTTTCGTTTAATTCAGAACTTTTGGAAAACCACGCCTTCTTTATTCTTTCCGACATTTGCGTAGCCTTTCGTACTTCACGTGTGGGATTTAGCATTGCGTTGACGGATTGGCACCTAGCCTTAAGTGATGATTTCATGTGTTTGAAAACGTAGATATATGATAATTTAACTTCAATACTAACACTCGTTTGCATCATACCAAGAGATGTGCAGTACATTTCCCTTTCATTTTATTTATTAAAAATAATTTTAACCATAGCTACACAGCGCAGAATAGAATTTTTCCTAAAATATTGGTATTTTTACACGCTCGCTGCTTNATAATTTTAACCATAGCTACACAGCGCAGAATAGAATTTTTCCTAAAATATTGGTATTTTTACACGCTCGCTGCTTCGCATCCTGCGTGAGCAAGTGGAAGTGAAGGACAGCAGTTATATGATAGCGGCGGCAGCTAAACAAAGGATTGTTTTGAACGAACAAGCTAGCAGTAGGCCAGTGGCTGAGTATATGTTACAGAAAGCGAGCCGACAAGATAATTGTTTTTGCGGCCAGGTGTTTCCTTCGCGTGGAACGGCGCCAAGAGCTGGAAGTCAAATTCGTAACGTTAGACGAAGCGAGCGGCCTATCATAAAAGACGCCGCTGCACACGCCGTTAGATATATCGCAGCTCGCACCTCGCTGACCCTGAGAAGCTCATAATTCTCCGTTTGTCATACAGGATGTCGACATCACAATTACCTTTCCCAGAACAACTTGGATTGTCTAGAACATTCTAGACGGCACCTACCCCAAGTATAAGTACCACACTCGAGCATCTGGTGAGCATGTGATTAAGAGCCGAGAGTTGGCGTTTCGTGCGGCCCTAAGCGACAGCTGGGCGATTCCGGAGCGGTGAGGGACGACTGCAGCGATCAGCAAGTACGTCGGCGAGTTTGTGTACAGTGAAGAGTGGGACTGAGCTACGAGACTGTGAACTGGTTGCGTGAGTGAAAAGACATTCGGGACGATGGAAATAGACAGTTTTAACTAAACGTGTGGGAGTAATTGGAGCAGTTTAAGGTACCTTAGCAAGAGTAACGACCGTGAAAAAGACTTTAATTGAAATGGTGATATTAATTCAATACTGCGCTCAATAAAAATAATAAGAGTTAATANGACCGTGAAAAAGACTTTAATTGAAATGGTGATATTAATTCAATACTGCGCTCAATAAAAATAATAAGAGTTAATATGACGCTCAGACGTGTATATAACAGATATTTTACTGTTTGTAGCATTGAGAATAAATATAATTATTGAATGTAGTCCTTTTATTTTTATTAAGATCTCCATCCTTCACGAACTCGGACACACCCCTCAGGCGTCCATGTAACATTATATTAAAAATTGCTCAAACAGCTTCGGTTTTCAAGACGTCGATGTTAAGAACCTCCCAAATCTCTTCACTGTCCAAGCTGAAACATCTGAGAACGAGTTATTAAGAGAAGTTTTAAAAGCTGCCGAAATTAGGTGAGGTGTGACTTACTTTCGTTACATAAATGTTCTTTGGTGCGCAAAATGTACTATCATTGCGTTGGACGTCACAGTTCTTAATTTTCAGTTAATTCAGAAATTTTGGGTAACCACGCCCTCTTTATTCTTTCAGACATTTGCGTAGCTTTTCGTACGTCACGTCACGTGTTAAACTGATTTTGAACCAGGTAGCTAATATTACGCCATNCCGAGAGTTGGCGTTTCGTGCGGCCCTAAGCGACAGCTGGGCGATTCCGGAGCGGTGAGGGACGACTGCAGCGATCTGCGAGTGCGTCGGCGAGTTTGTGTACAGTGAAGAGTGGGACTGAGCTACGAGACTGTGAACTGGTTGCGTGAGTGAAAAGACATTCGGGACGATGGAAATAGACAGTTTTAACTAAACGTGTGGGAGTAATTGGAGCAGTTTAAGGTACCTTAGCAAGAGTAACGACCGTGAAAAAGACTTTAATTGAAATGGTGATATTAATTCAATACTGCGCTCAATAAAAATAATAAGAGTTAATAGGACGCTCAGACTTGTATATAACAGATATTTTACTGTTTGTAGCATTGAGAATAAATATAATTATTGAATGTAGTCCTTTTATTTTTATTAAGATCTCCATCCTTCACGAACTCGGACACGCCCCTCAGGCGTCCATGTGACATTATATTAAAAATTGCTCAAACAGCTTCGGTTTTCAAGACGTCGATGTTAAGAACCTCCCAAATCTCTTCACTGTCCAAGCTGAAACATCTGAGAACGAGTTATTAAGAGAAGTTTTAAAAGCTGCCCAAATTAGGTGAGGTGTTACTTACTTTCGTTACATAAATGTTCTTTGGTGCGCAAAATGTACTATCATTGCGTTGGACGTCACGGTTCTTAATTTTCAGTTAATTCAGAAATTTTGGAAAACCACGCCCTCTTTATTCTTTCCGACATTTGCGTAGCTTTTCGTACGTCACGTCACGTGTTAAACTGATTTTGAACCAGGTAGCTAATATTACGCCATANGACATTTGCGTAGCTTTTCGTACGTCACGTCACGTGTTAAACTGATTTTGAACCAGGTAGCTAATATTACGCCATAGTTAACTTCAGTGCCAGTATTCTGCGATTTGGCATACCTTTCACCGAGTGTGTCATATTCTGCCAGTCCTTACGTAATCGATAAAGGATGGGGGCAAGAATTATAACATGCTCTCCTTTTACTAGATCAACGTTCATCCGCTCATTAAGGTAATTAGCTGGTTGCCGGCCGGGGCTCAATACGCCAAACCACTGGGCGGAGGAAATGTTAGGAGCACATGCGAGGAGAGAGCAATTGGCCTCTGCGAACGTGGTACAGCCAGAGACGATCAGCCCGGAGAAGAGACAGAAAGCAACTATGTTGCCGTTCTCCGACTCACCACTGGAAAACAGGAACTTTAAAATTCAGTTGAGAACAAGCTGAACTTCAAACACGTGTACACTTGAATTTATGTTTCAACTGTAACGTAATTTGTAAGAAACGCCAATGAAGAGAGCGTGAGGGAAGGGAATTTTTTTAAGGGTGTTGGGCCCCAAAATAATTTTATATTTTATATTTGTACCAAACAATGTTTAACTTGTATGCACTGTATGCGATGGCATTTTGCACGAATAAAAAAATTAACACTTTATATTTTTTAAATATTTTGATGTCAAATACAACATTCTTCCGTATTGCTGCAGACTTACTAACAAATAACAACTAAGTTGTACAAATGAAAAAAATTACAACTTAAACTTATGCAGTGGGTTACTGCTTCACATAAAAAATTCATACATTAAAGAAATATGTAAAATAACGGAAATATTATTTTTATATTTACCATTTTTGAAGTTATACTTTTTTTGGCGCATTGAGGGTAAAAAATTTGTGTGAAACGGAAGTTCCGCGCTCACAGTGTAACAAAATTTGACAGTGAACGGGGTAGGGGTATGACCCAACGAGCATGCGCGTATCGTCTAGCTATATACAAACGCAGGGTACACAACATAGCACGTGGTTATATTTAAAACCGTCATATAATCAGTTCATGTAATAAGCAAATTAAAAAGCATTTCATTTATATTAGTAATTCATTGTGGAGTTATACATATATTATTAATTAATTTTACTTACATTTTGCCATGAAAAATTTTCTAGAGACGAAAATTGTATAACAAAATTTTGAAAGTGTTTTCCAGTATTTGAGGTTATTTAAAGTTAATTATGTTCTTTAATCAAACTTTTATTAATGGTTATTATTTTATTTATTGTGTAATTTTATTGTTTTCCTACTTACATAAGTTATTTGCAAACGTAATATAATTTTATTTTAGTCACGCCAAAGAATTATAACGTCTGACGCGCGTACATAAGTACACGCACCCATTTTTCAAATACAGTGCGTACGAGTTGAAAAATGGTGGTACAGATATAAAATTACAAATTTTTTGTGGTCCGACACCCTTAACATTAAGGCCTTGAAATCCGTTGAGAGTGAAAGGAGGTTAGTTTGGAGCAGCGCTGGAATGCACGGGTGAGGGAAACGGGAAATCCCGATAAAATCCGCCGAACAGCGGCATCGTCCGCCACGATACCCACGTAGGAAAATCCGGGGAGTTGCCCCGCTGGGATTTTAACCCGGTTCGCCTAGGTGGGAGGCGAGTAGTCTGAACCATACATGAGCTTCCATATGAGCCGGTAATGCGAGACGAAAAGACAACCAATCCTCTTCTGACCGCTCCGCGGCTAAGGAAGTCTGTCAGAGAGTTAAGCCCAGCAAGGAATGCGGAGTCTGCCTCTTTGCTAAAAGAATCCGCTATATTTCCGGGTCTTTACTCATCACTCGTTTGCAGTCCTGGACACGGCATGATCCTGTGTCTCATTCCAAGTCACAGACACAGCATATTTTAGAATGCAGAGGTAAATAAACCGCTTGTGCCTCACTGTAAATTTTTTTTAATGAAATTTGCACTGAGAAATTGATTGTAATATTACAAATGTTTGTAGCAGTACAAAGAGTTTTCTTGTAAAATTATTAGTTTTAAAAACTACAAGAGCCGTGTTTGTAAAATGCCTCAACAAATGTTTCTTCTATACTGACCCGTATCCACGAGGTCAAGCAAAACGGCAGACGCTCGAAAAAAAACGTGAAACCGTTATATAGCTGTGCAAAAACTACGGGTGATATAAAGTTTAGTTGCGTACAAAAATATATGTATACCAAGNTGAGCTTCCATATGAGCCGGTAATGTAAATAACTTAAAACACTTAAAACATATCAAATAATCATAATAAAAGGACTACAATTTTAAAAAACACGTGGAACTGTACCCGTTAACTGCTCGTATACGTGTCATAGCAATACCGAGCTATTAACATGAAATATTCAGTCGACATCCCGACCAACAAGGGATCTGTGGTAGCACGTGGCAGGGTCCAATCAGACGCGAGGCTCCTTCCAGAGGCTCGAGTAGATCATGAGCGATTACGTATGCCCACGTCAAAGGAACCGCCCCTTCATTCCTCTTGTGTCGGTGCGACATACGTGATGTAGTAAGTGTTCAGAACAAGATCAGGATACACCAAAGGAATAAGGATGCCGGGAATATAGAACTGGCTTTTACGGGATAACCCTCGCATATCATGGTTCGTGAGGGAACATTTATATCAGAGTACTGCTGATACCTTCTCAATTAGAGGCTTTGAAAACCATTAAAAAATTCAGCTGTCCCAACCAGCATATATTTTAATGGGCACAGTAACCAGCATTAGCCTAGTTAAGGTGCTAACAATCGGAGGAAATTAGTTCCATGTTGTAACGTTGAATTAAGTGTTACATAAAAATGTGTGAACAAGAAACATTAGTAAATATACATTTTATATGTATTTGTTTACTATTATATTATATATAAAAATATTATATATAAAATCATAAAAACCATGTATTATATATCATATACATTATGTATATTTTTATATATGTTTTTATATAAACACATTTTAAGCAGGGCTTTCTAAATGTGCTCACTTTAACATGAAGAGCCTATGGTGGCACTTACCGTGTTCGACGTACGCTTGTGTGTGCGTGCGTGCGTGCGGGCGGGCAGAGCCGCGTTATGTTTGAGAATCGCCCCCATCGTTGTGCATTTATTCACGTGGAGAGGGTGTTCTGCTATCCCAGCGCTCTGGGCAACGCTCATTTGAATCCAGCAATTCAGTTAGAAGAAACATGGAAACGTGCCGAGTGGTTATTTTTTTTTTCCAAGCCATTCCCACACTCCTAATTTCTCCACCGGCGCTACAAAAGGCCCGGCACGTTTTTAATTGGATTCCGCGAAATTCGATTATATTTTTAGCCTTAGGCTGAATNCGGCGCTACAAAAGGCCCGGCACGTTTTTAATTGGATTCCGCGAAATTCGATTATATTTTTAGCCTTAGGCTGAATTACGGCTGTTTTTCTTCTGAGTTGAAATAAAGCAAAACATGATACGTTCGGCAATGGAAGAAACCAATAAACTTTTCTCATGTTGGCATGCAAGTTTCTAATGCGCCGAGTTAAGTTTCTAATGCGCCGAGTAAAATCACATTGCTAGTAAATGTAATATTTTCATTAAAATACATCTGAGACATTTTCACCTTAAAATTATTTATGTACCCATGCGGCTGGATGGAATGAAAAGGAATTACAGAATACGAGCACATTGGTAAATAAGCGAGTACAAGTTGGCATTACAAACGCTTACAAACTCGTTAGACGTTTGTTGTCACATTAGTAACCCACAGCATACGAATTAAATATATTTTTCTGTAGACGAGTATTTCCCAAAGTACGCGTCGTGACCCACTTGTGGGTCGCAGACTAAAATTCGTTGGGCCCCGAAAATATAATTTCATACATAAACATATGCATGAGTTATACATATTATAATTTAGAACCTACACACATGTAATGCAACTGTCTATCAGACGTAAAATACTACGCAGAGTACGCAGTGAATAGAAAACAAGTGCTTCCTTCGCATTGAAAAATCTGATTTCTTACAACCAAAATCATATTTAAACCAAATTATTAATGTAACACATTGTGTAATGCTGTTTAATTAGGTATATTTTTATTAAAATTGTTTTTTAATGCTTCAACATTTTTAACAATTTTATTAATCCTACTACCCTTCACTTCCTTACGCTACGTAAGAAACACAATGTGAACAGGATGGAACAGCAAAACGGTACGTTTCTCGCATAACGCATTAAAGTGGGTCCTGAATTTTGGCATTTTTTTTAATGGATCGCGGTTCATAGAACTTTAGGATTCACTGATTTAGACCCATCAAAACATACGTTACCAGTTCACTGTTAATTTATATTTAAAAATTTCATATATGCAACAATCTAATAAATCTGTCAGTCAAATGGTCCCGACCCGAAAACCTTGACATGCCCAAGACTTTCATGCATCCACTTTGACGTTATATTAATTTACTCACTTAAAATGACTAAGTCGAAAATATGAAGAAAATTCTAATGTGACGTGAAAAAGATGTTCATCTGGAAAATTAAATGTGATATATGATTACTTTGAAATCCATTTATTGAGTACTTTCTTTGTCTTATCAACAATATAACTGATTAAAGAACGAAGTAAAACACCATGCTAAATACGACAATAATCCCCCTTTTTTTTCGAGATAATCACATAAAACTGCATTGTTTTTAACATTAGTAAATAATCGAATGTCGTTACTTTTTTATTTTTATTACCTAACTACTATAAATTTTACAGAATGTGGACTTATCAAAACTGAGTTCATAAAAATTGGAGAAAAAAAAAAAATTACTGATATATTTTCTTTCTCTAAAATTAACCATAGTATCAGTGCCATACAAATAAAAACTAATGTTNAAAAAAAATTACTGATATATTTTCTTTCTCTAAAATTAACCATAGTATCAGTGCCATACAAATAAAAACTAATGTTTTAAATCTAGTAGTTTTTTTGGTTATGATGACGGCCTATTTTACTTTGCAAAAATAAACTTCCTTCTTTAATCAGTTCTACAGTGTAAATATTTTCGTATAAGTGCTGAAATTATTTACAAGCTCACGTGCTGCTACCATGAAATATTTCTTTGTGCACTGTACTAGTGTCAAGAGTGCGTCTCGCAACACTGCAGTGAACAACGTGTTGCGTACATGAATGCTATTTGCATCGACCATCCATAAACAAGATGTGCAGAAATGAGGGAGGGACGGACACAATTATTATCTGTTTACTCTCAGCATATGTGTAAATTCTCTTAATTTTTCCTACCCTACGGCAAAATAACATTAAAAGAGCGATAATTTGCTTTAGGATGAGTGCTAGCCATCTTCAGCCAGTGGGACATGGACAGCTTTTTTTCTTTGAAGAGACTTCAAAGTTCTGCATAACCAAATCCCGGATGTGAAGGGGCCGTGTTGGTGTACTGGTTACACTACTCACCTCCCACCTAGGCAAACCGGGTTCGATTCCCGACTGGGCTCTTCCCATATTTTCCCATGTTGGATTCGTGCCGGACGATGACGCTGGCTGGTCAGTGGGTTTTCTCGGGGATCTCCCGTATCTTGCATTTCAACGCTACTCCACGCTCACTTTGCTCCACTCTCATCGGCTCTCAAGAGCCTCCCAAATCTCTCCACTCAACTCCGTATGTGAAACGGAGCCCCGTCTATTCATGACGAATGGCAAGCCGATTATGCAGAAGATGGCATGTTTTTGNGGGGGGGGGGGGTGAGGCAAGACGTAAAGACTGCGAAAAAGGACGCTAAACGTCAGCTGAGCATATGCGCCTGGCCCGAGCTGTAGGCATGTACGCAGCCAGGGCGGGGAAGGGGTGGGCACTTGCCTTAAGGTGGCCGTCTGGTTGAAGAAATATGGCACGTCTGAGGCCTGAAAGTGTGGGAGCGCTAGGGGCGATCTAGAAATGCGCATCAACTCTCTCATCGCCTCTACGCGCAAAGCACTGAACTGGGTTGCAGTTTTGCCGTCGATAACGCGCCTCTATGAGATATTCAGCGGAGACCCTATCATTTTATGACATAATAATAAAAATAAAGGTTTGTTGGACGTCCCTATTTCTTTTCTAATATTTTCTATCGGATTGTTTATATCGAAAAATGACCGCGAAAACAACCGTTTAAGCCATTTTCACTATCACGAAAAAATATTGTAGAGAGAAATGGAGAAACTGAAAAACCTTTACAGACGCGTTACGGTTCTTAAATGCTATTGGTAAGCAGACCTCACTCAGACACAAAGGACGGTTTTAATTAAACGTATTCTGCTGAAGCTCTGCACACCGTTCGGCGGCGTACTTAAGTAGACATTTTAACACTCCCCTCTAATTTAAGAAATAATTTAATTATTTATATTTTAAATTTAAGAAAGTGCCACGAATATAAACGAAATTATCACGAACGACAGTTAATCTTAAACGCTCAGCTACGTCGGTTGTTATTTCATTCGCGTTGCATGGTGACGTTCCTGTACCTATATAATGTTGCTCTTCCGAAATGGATATCAGAAGATATTTGGATGTGCATTTATGTCCGAAATTATTATTGATATCATTTATTTATTCAAATTTTTAAAACAGTTATATTTTGTACCAGCAAAATTACGTCATTTACTTTCGCAATTTATTCTAANTATTTATTCAAATTTTTAAAACAGTTATATTTTGTACCAGCAAAATTACGTCATTTACTTTCGCAATTTATTCTAAAAAACTTAGGATCTACCATTCATGGTTAGCGTGTCGGATAAATGTTATCATGTTGTTAGGCTGAGAACACGTTCTACGAGATCAGGTGTTAGCACTGTCAAGTGAGTTTATGACCATGAGAGCTAAATGGCTGTTGCGCACCTGGTTAAAGTATTTACCAAATGGCAAAGTGCTAGCTGGAGCTTATAAGCAGTGCGAAAAACACGTTCATAAGGTAATATATTTTTGTACCATTTGTGAAAAAAATTAAGTCTGTATTTTAAAAATATTTAATGCTAACTGCAAATTTTGTTTATTGGTTAGAAAGCCTTTATTAAGGAAATAGTAATACGCATATTAAAACAATTATTTTTTTATATATACGTTCTATGTGTATAAAAATAGGCTATATATAAATATGCCTTCACTCATATTTAANTATTTATTCAAATTTTTAAAACAGTTATATTTTGTACCAGCAAAATTACGTCATTTACTTTCGCAATTTATTCTAACAAACTTAGGATCTACCATTCATGGTTAGCGTGTCGGATAAATGTTATCATGTTGATAGGCTGAGAACACGTTCTACGAGATCAGGTGTTAGCACTGTCAAGTGAGTTTATGACCATGAGAGCTAAATGGCTGTTGCGCACCTGGTTAAAGTATTTACCAAATGGCAAAGTGCTAGCTGGAGCTTATAAGCAGTGCGAAAAACACGTTCATAAGGTAATATATTTTTGTACCATTTGTGAAAAAAATTAAGTCTGTATTTTAAAAATATTTAATGCTAACTGCAAATTTTGTTTATTGGTTAGAAAGCCTTTATTACGGAAATAGTAATACGCATATTAAACCAATTATTTTTTTATATATACGTTCTATGTGTATAAAAATAGGCTATATATAAATATGCCTTCACTCATATTTAATAATATGTATGGTGACGTACACTGTAAAATATTTTCTGGTAAACGTACTTACGTGTAATGGAAGTTTTAACCTATACATTGTATGAAAATAATACCACATGTCAGACTGTATATACAGGAACGTTGAGCGTCGTTACCGTACGAGGTTGGGGACTTCCCTAAGCATTTCAGCGTTTTGTAAGCGACTGTAGGAACGCTGCCCTGGAAGTGTGGGAAAATAGTTTACCATTCGCACTTTATAACTGTTCGCACACACTGATGCGGTAATTTTACGAATAATTTCTTAGACCGTATAGGTGACAGCAACTGCATGTTTGCGAGTTATTTGTGATTCTTTCTCACGCTAACGTGTATGTCGGTTTCCTTAGAGTGCTCTCATATTTTTTTTTTATGAAAGAAATGTACGGCAGATATTCGTGCTTACGAAGGCATACCACTGACCATGATGAAGATAGCGCCGTGTCCAACGCTTTCATTGCCGACGGTGCCGATGCTGGGACAAGTTTTTGCGTTCCACTACAAAGGATGGATAAATGAGAAGACTGAATGTGTGAAGAACCCATCTCGTGTGATTTTTATTGGCGATAACTGTAGCAGACAGTTCTCTCGAATAACTTGAATAGACATGCCGAAGTCAGCAAGTATAGTGATCCTTCTTTTACCGAGAAACAACATGTGTCGAAGACGCTCCCTCCTTCTGCTAATGCGCTGCAAACTGTGTTCACGGAAGACGAGGGATTTACAGAATATACAAACGACGACCAGCGCGCCATGCTGTTAGTCCGCGTGAAATATGCATTAGCTAAACTGACACGTGAACTGGACGAACTTCAAAAGAATAATGTATATAGCCCCAGTGGCTGTAAAGACTAATGTTAGCAACTACAAAGCAAAGGATACTCATTGATGTCTGTGCTGACGAAGAAGCAGGTAATGGCTGTGCTGGCAAGAGAAGGGCGATGATGATAATGAAGGCATTGTTGGCGGTGAAAACAATGGGGATTATCTCGACGCCCTCACACATCTATCTCCCTACCGCCTTTGCGGAGAAAACGTGGCGCAAAGGAGGCAGAAGACAAGTATACCGATACCGCCTCTGCAGAGAAAACTTGGCGCAAATAAGGCAGAAGACGAAGTATACCGACTGCATGTTTTCCGAAAACCCCAATGAAATTTTTAATATACTCAGACATTTAGTTTATTTGCAACATGGTGGAGATTGCTCGCGTTTTACGGACATATCTTCAAACGCCGCTGAACTACAGAATAGGGGTTTAAATGAGACCTTAGGGAACTATCCATGATCTGCAAACATCTGAGAACTGCAAATATCGAATGTATGTTGTATGTGAGACAATAAATTGATGTATACATATTATTGTATGCTTAATTTCTTATACAGCCCCTACTTATTTCCTGAAAAACGTATAGTTCAGTGGCGTATACAATAGATTGCAAGAGTCCGTTTTTAGTAAAATTTGTGCGAGAAAGTGGAGAGTGGCATGGAGAGATTCAGGCGGCTCTTAACATCGAGATCTTGAGAGCAGATGATGTTAAAGAGAGGTGAGTATGGAGCAGCGTCGGAATACAAGGGCGGGGCAAACGGGAGATCCCCGAGAAAACCCGACAACCAGCGGCATCGTCTGGCACCATTCCCACGTACGAGCAAATGAGGAATGTTTTGAATAATGGCGGTCTGAAAAATTAATGTTTTTGAAAAATATTTTTCNTTTTATTGGCGATAACTGTAGCAGACAGTTCTCTCGAATAACTTGAATAGACATGCCGAAGTCAGCAAGTATAGTGATCCTTCTTTTACCGAGAAACAACATGTGTCGAAGACGCTCCCTCCTTCTGCTAATGCGCTGCAAACTGTGTTCACGGAAGACGAGGCATTTACAGAATATACAAACGACGACCAGCGCGCCATGCTGTCAGTCCGAGTGAAATATGCATTAGCTAAACTGAGACGTGAACTGGACGAACTTCAAAAGAATAATGTATATAGCCCCAGTGGCTGTAAAGACTAATGTTAGCAACTACAAAGCAAAGGATACTCATTGATGTCTGTGCTGACGAAGAAGCAGGTAATGGCTGTGCTGGCAAGAGAAGGGCGATGATGATAATGAAGGCATTGTTGGCGGTGAAAACAATGGGGATTATCTCGACGCCCTCACACATCTATCTCCCTACCGCCTTTGCGGAGAAAACGTGGCGCAAAGGAGGCAGAAGACAAGTATACCGATACCGCCTCTGCAGAGAAAACTTGGCGCAAATAAGGCAGAAGACGAAGTATACCGACTGCATGTTTTCCGAAAACCCCAATGAAATTTTTAATAGACTCAGACATTTAGTTTATTTGCAACATGGTGGAGATTTCTCGCATTTTACGGACATATCTTCAAACGCCGCTGAACTACAGAATAGGGGTTTAAATGAGACCTTAGGGAACTATCCATGATCTGCAAACATCTGAGAACTGCAAATATCGAATGTATGTTGTATGTGAGACAATAAATTGATGTATACATATTATTGTATGCTTAATTTCTTATACAGCCCCTACTTATTTTCTGAAAAACGTATAGTTCAGTGGCGTATACAATAGATTGCAAGAGTCCGTTTTTAGTCAAATTTGTGCGAGAAAGTGGAGAGTGGCGTGGAGAGATTCAGGCGTCTCTTAACATCGATATCTTGAGAGCCGATGATGGTAAAGAGAGGTGAGTATGGAGCTGCGTCAGAATACAAGGGCGGGGCAAACGGGAGATCCCCGAGTAAACCCGACAACCAGCGGCATCGTCTGGCACCATTCCCACGTACGAGCAAATGAGGAATGTTTTGAACAATGGCGGTCTGAAGAATTAATGTTTTTGAAAAATATTTTTCAGGAATATTTTTACGAATTTTTTTGGGAATAATTTTTGAAAATATTTTTTGAGAAATGACTATGAGAATTAAAAAAAAAATGTTTTTGAGAATGTTTTTTTAAAGAATATTGTTGTGAAAATTTTTTGAGGTACTGTTTTGGGGTACGTTTTTTGAGGTATGTTTTTCAAGGTATGTTTTTTAAGTATGCTTTTTATGTTTACTTTGAGGTAAGATTGGCATCTGGTTGGTAGGCCTGGCTGTTTGGTCCGGACGTTGGGTTGGCCAGCTAATATGCTCGTTTCGAACGACAGTTTGAAAGATTAATTGGAAGTTTTAAAGAGTGATCGAAACGATTGAAAGGTTGATGGAATGGTGTACGCAGTTCAGAGTCAACGAACGCTGGCACAACCAAAGACAAAGTTAGGATGCTCGTCCCATGCTCACCATTAGACGAAAGTTTCAGATGTATAACCACACTCCAGTGGCTTGCCTGTCAAAAAGGTAATACAAATTTTAGGCATATTTTTACTTTGGTGGGGAAATGAACGTGTATAGTCTGTTCGCGGTTTCTTCACATTTTTAAAATCAAACCTTTGAAAAATCACCCTATGTATCAGGTGTTTAGTTATTTACTAAATATGCCATACATATATCCCGAGCGTTTCATAGCTCTGTTAACATAAAGGTACATTATTTTTCGTTAAAATAAAAATATACCGTATATTATATTTTTAAATTATAAAATTTCATCTATAATTGATGTGAATAAAACAGTAAGAAAATGTGTGTGTTGGTAGAACTTAGTAAGAAAAAGTTCTCATGCAAAATCTTATTACAACTGAGTGCGCACGAATTCAGTGCGTTATCCTTTGATGTAATTTTGTAGACTCGGGTAAGCTCCGGTTACATGAGGAGGAATATCCTAGAAGTATAACTTAAGCAGTGCTTCAGAAAAGTGCGAAGTAACCTCGAGTGCATTATAATTGCGAGCACGTCCCATAACACCCTACAAAGTTTGATGGATGAGACTAATATTAAATAACTTACAAGACTGAGAAGAGAGAGCGAGCGATCTGTTACCCCTCGCATCTCTCACATCAGACGAAGAGCTGTGAAGTGATTGAAGAGATTTGGGCAGCTGCCGATGAAGGTGTAGCGAGGTGAGTATGGAGCAGCGCCGGGGAGACGGGAGATCCCCGATAAAACCCGCTGACTGACGTCATCGTCCATCACGATTCCCACTTGCGAAAATGCGGGAGTGACCCCGCCGGGAATCGAACACGTTTCGCCTAGGTAGGAAGCAGGTTGTCAACGTGTGACTCTGTTTTATAAATATTATATTTTCTATAAGTTACTGTCATAATTCTGATCTCTTCCTAAGTTTGTATAAAAATGTATTTGAACTGCGTGACATACCTTCGTTAAATATCAAAATGACCAAATAGCTTTGAAAAAAGGTGATGTTAAAAAGATAAGGAAATTATTTATAAATTAATAATTTTTCATTTGATAAAATATTTCGTTGACTTTGAATACAAATTTAAATATTAGCTTTATTTTAAATTTTACGGGCTACTGGAATGCTTAGGTGTTGAAAAAAATAAAATAGAAAATATTGAAATATATAAAAATATATTAACGCAGCGAATGCAAAGTCTTGATATTTGCTTACGACCATTCGTTCCCACGAAAATGTAAATGAATCCGAAGCAATTAGCATGAATAATTAACAACGTCAATTAGAAGCTAATTTTTTATTTCATGTGCTGTAACAAAGGTTATTTTAGATGAAGCAATTATAAGCTGCTGATGGTAAACTGAACACATTTGAAATCCCGATTGAAGATCTACGTATGTAATCATAATTTATTATTCCGCCGTAAATAAAATTAACATTGCCATGTGCCTAAACANTTTAGATGAAGCAATTATAAGCTGCTGATGGTAAACTGAACACATTTGAAATCCCGATTGAAGATCTACGTATGTAAACATAATTTATTATTCCGCCGTAAATAAAATTAACATTGCCATGTGCCTAAACACTTGAGTCATGCGTCGATCAAATTAAACTGTGGAATTATTAGAAAAGTGAATATCTTACAAAACTCCTAATTCTTAGGCTTAGATCCACTAAAAATAAACGGAAAGCCAAAGAAATCATTTAAATTTTCACTAATGTTTACCTGAGACGTTTAATTAAACGTTAAGATATTGAACTACTTTCTCTCCATCGTTACTAACTTTACTGGGAGCATGCCGCTTAGTGCGTCCGTTGAAATATATGCAGGTAGGGATAGTGATATTTTTCAAAGGTTGATTTCAAAAGTGCTGACTTAATCGTGAACAGTTTTTTTCTTAAAAGCGAGAAAAGATTTTGCAGTGTGACAGCTGGCGTAATCAAGTTGTAACACTACGGTGCGTCAACAGCGCCCATTAACATTACCCCGAACAACATCAGTTTACTTGTACTGAGGATTACGCTTTTCCGTAGGGTCGCTTTCTACCTGTAGTCTATTTCGTAGGTTTCACTTTAGCACCACTACGCTTAGCAATTTCTCTATTATAATTGCTACATTACAAACGTGCGCGTGTTTTCATCAAGATTTAATGTGGCATTTAAGAATATAGTATTATTTACATAAAGGCCGGTTCTGACACTTTAATACAGACCTTACCAATATGTATTTATATTGCCAATTGTTGCCATTAAGAGAAAACAAGGAGATGCAAGCTATACCACAGGGTTGATTAATACACAGAAAAGAAATGGCGTGGCAATTGATATTGTCGTACTCATTCCCTGATTCGTTGCGCGGTATTTTAGGAGACGGATTTGTGTCTGATTGGCTACTGTTGGCGGTGTAAGGTACCCTGTTGGCTGGGCTGCCGGCTGGCTATTCAGTTACCAGGCGCTGATAGGCGAACGGAGTTCCGACATGTCGCTGGTCAGAGACGCCATTTTGCTTGGTTGAGTTGTGTTGAGGGCTTTCGGCGGCTCTTAACAACGATATCTTGAGAGCCGATGAGGGTGAAATGAGGTGAGAATGGAGCAGGGGAAACGGGAGATCCCCGAGAAAACCCACCGACCACCGAAATCGTCCGGCACGATACCCACATGCGAAAAGTGACCAGGCCGGGGATTGAACCCGGTTCGCCATGATGGGAGGCGAGTAGGCTAACCACTCAGCTACCACTGTCCTTCATTTCGCTGGGGTGTGCGGCTGGAGTTCGTGGGATAACCTGCTGTTTCACTTCTGTATTCTTACGTACTCTACGGCTGAGTCAGTCAGGAGCTCCTCGTATTTGCCGAACTGTGCCACGCCCTCGTCCAATACTCTTTCCCTTCCCCTAACGCCCTCCACACTTTGCGTTAAAAAATTCACTCCATCTCGCGTTCTTCAGGAAGCTTCCAATTTCCTCACAGACTACTGCCTCCCTTCCCTTTCCCCACACCCACCCCACAGGGCGGTGATGCCAGTCGGAGGATCTCCAATCGCATTCCGCCGGTGCGGATTGTCTCTCGAGCACGCTAAGACGACTCGGCTTCTGCCACCGCTGCTATTGTATAAGGTGTGCTGCCACTTGAGAACACCAACCCATCTCTCTGAATGTTTACATTACTGCTGTAGTTTGCCAACGTTTGAAAAACACCCCATGTATGACGTGTTTCATTGTTTCATAAATGTATAATTCACCAAAAACCTTTTTATAATTCTGTTAATATTAAAGTGCCTTACTTTTCGTTAAATTTTAATTTTAGTTATATTTTATCTACCGATTATAATATTTCATTTGTAACAAATACGGATTAAGACAGAGAGAATATAGGTGTGTTGGTAATACCTAGTACGAACTAGATCTGAGTGCGTATGGATGCGGTGACTCGAAACTCTGGTGTATTTTTCTACGCTTTGTTATCATAAAGCGGAGGAATAACCTGGAAGTAGGACATAAGCAGGGCTTCAGAAAAGTCGGAAGCCACAGAGAATGGCGTAAACACAGCACTGAAGGAAAGTGAAGTTGAAAGGCCGCTCGTGCCGCCAACTCCAGCAGGCGTACACGCTTGCAACATCGCGTCACTGGCCAGCAACACGTCGGAACGCGGCTCGCCAATCAGCGCCTCAGCCCCGGCAGCCGAGCCAATAGGGGAAGCGTTCGCATCAAGCCATTTCTAGTCAAACACAAGGACCGAATCAGTGATGTTTACCAGTGAGGAAAAACGTTCACTGAGAGTCAGTTGATCAGCAACTGCCGACTGGCGATTCAAGCAAATTAACTGGGAACAAGCGACTTTTGGCAGTGGGATTCTCGACATTCATTGGGAATCACAAATAAATAAGTGAAATAGAGCAACTATATTAACTAGTTATCTGACACAGATTATAACTCTCGCAATTTTCACTGTTTTCACTTATTTGGCTCAATTCTCACCGTTTCAAGTTTAGAGTGCGACTAACCAGCGAATGTTTTACGCCCACGCCCGTATTAAAGTAAACGCCAAGCCTTTTCACTTCTGGATACTTACTTATTCTGTGTTATCGCGGACATGCCACTGCACTTCTTGTGCATTTGTGCTTTTTCTGCGTAATGGCCATCGTGTGATTATTTTTTAAACATCCCAACTACGTTGTCGCATACAATAAGTAACTGATATAAATAATAAGCCTACTTTCCTCTGAACACTTATATTCTAGTCAATTCACTGTTATTTCAAACTTTTGTGAAGCCCTCCTAAAGTTCTACTTCCAGAATATTCCTCCACCTCATGAAAACAAAGCTTAACTGAGACTAGAAAATTACATCAAAGGGACAACGCATCGCATTCGTGCGCACACAGTGTAAGACTATTTTGCATAAGAACTATTTCTTAATTGGCTTTACCAACAATCACTCGTATTACTTGTAATTTTAATATTATAATTTATAGGATAAATACAGGTAAAAGTNATTGGCTTTACCAACAATCACTCGTATTACTTGTAATTTTAATATTATAATTTATAGGATAAATACAGGTAAAAGTCCAATTGAACTAATGTTAGTTGATTTTATGTAAGCACAAATATAAAACGTTTGTGATACATAGCATATTTATGTACCGACCAAGCACGTCATTCATGAGGTGTTTTTACAAAGGCTTGATTCAATAAGTGTCAATAAGCCGCGTATAGACTATAGAATAAATTGTATGATAAACTAAAATATTGCGAGCCTGGTCACCTGTGTTTTAAAAAAGGGTTAGAAAGCCAAAGGAACTTCCCACAAAATTTTTAAATTATTTGTTTNCTGGTCACCTGTGTTTTAAAAAAGGGTTAGAAAGCCAAAGGAACTTCCCACAAAATTTTTAAATTATTTGTTTAGTACTTTGCGAACATATAAAGGTTTTGTTTTGACAATACCATCCAAAATGCGGGCAACTGATTATGAAACATTGTAAAATTGGTGTACTTATATCCTTCAGATTAATAAGCTCGAGTTAAGTAGTTTAAGAGTATCAGAGTGGTGACATTAAGTACTAGAAGAAAGAGAAAATAGAGTTTTAAAAATGTTAGTTAGCGTTCTATATTTATTTTTCGTGCAAAATGTGGCATTATTTGGCTGAGAAAATACTGAGATATAATGTTGCATTTAGTTTCCAGGTGACATAAGTCACTACTAAAAATAAATTATAAGATTTTTTATTAAATGCACACTAAAACAACTGCCAGAATGCAATGTTGAATAGATACGCATTCAGTTGTTTAATAATTATAATAACACAGACTTTCTCGAAGGAGCCATGGGTCGAAGCAGCCATAAAAAANATTGGCTTTACCAACAATCACTCGTATTACTTGTAATTTTAATATTATAATTTATAGGATAAATACAGGTAAAAGTTCAATTGAACTAATGTTAGTTGATTTTATGTAAGCACAAATATAAAACGTTTGTGATACATAGCATATTTATGTACCGACCAAGCACGTCATTCATGAGGTGTTTTTACAAAGGCTTGATTCAATAAGTGTCAATAAGCCGCGTATAGACTATAGAATAAATTGTATGATAAACTAAAATATTGCGAGCCTGGTCACCTGTGTTTTAAAAAAGGGTTAGAAAGCCAAAGGAACTTCCCACAAAATTTTTAAATTATTTGTTTAGTACTTTGCGAACATATAAAGGTTTTGTTTTGACAATACCATCCAAAATGCGGGCAACTGATTATGAAACATTGTAAAATTGGTGTACTTATATCCTTCAGATTAATAAGCTCGAGTTAAGTAGTTTAAGAGTATCAGAGTGGTGACATTAAGTACTAGAAGAAAGAGAAAATAGAGTTTTAAAAATGTTAGTTAGCGTTCTATATTTATTTTTCGTTCAAAATGTGGCATTATTTGGCTGAGAAAATACTGAGATATAATGTTGCATTTAGTTTCCAGGTGACATAAGTCACTACTAAAAATAAATTATAAGATTTTTTATTAAATGCACACTAAAACAACTGCCAGAATGCAATGTTGAATAGATACGCATTCAGTTGTTTAATAATTATAATAACACAGACTTTCTCGAAGGAGCCATGGGTCGAAGCAGCCATAAAAAAGAATTGTTTATTGATTTACAGTTAACTTAAATTTGGTTTGTCTAAATGTACCATTTTATGTTAATTTTTTTGAGTTTCGTTTTGACAACTTCCGAAATATTAAATCAATTAACTTTGTAATCCTGGTGGAATTATGTTCTGTAAAAGTGCAGAAACATGTTAAAAATAAATAAATATCATTNTACCGAGCGTTACACTTTTTCATAAGTGACTCCCAGCCGCAACCTAATTTAAGACGTTGTCACGTCAAAAGAATTGTTTATTGATTTACAGTTAACTTAAATTTGGTTTGTCTAAATGTACCATTTTATGTTAATTTTTTTGAGTTTCGTTTTGACAACTTCCGAAATATTAAATTAATTAACTTTGTAATCCTGGTGGAATTATGTTCTGTAAAAGTGCAGAAACATGTTAAAAATAAATAAATATCATTNTAATTAACTTTGTAATCCTGGTGGAATTATGTTCTGTAAAAGTGCAGAAACATGTTAAAAATAAATAAATATCATTGTCATTCCGTATTGCCAACATACTGGATGTTGTTAATGTGAGTCAAATTTTTCGGTAGATTTAGCATAATAAAAATAATATGATATTCTAGAAATGTTGCAAATAATTGCTACATCTACTAAAATTATATTTGCTTACAATAGCAGTACTCGTATGACAAATATGGTGCAGTTAGTTGAGTCATTCCGGCGACTTGGTGTTAAGACTTCATCATTCCAAGTAACTTTGTCTTACGAAATGGCAGACGATGGTAACATTGAATTAGCACAGTTAATAACTTCAGCAATTGCAGCCATCACGACGAGTTTTGTTCAAATTTGTATAAATGTATGGTACGTATGCTACTACTATCTAAAATATTTGTACAGCAAACATTTTGATAATAAGTACCTGATGCACGAAAATCATTAATTGTTTTTGTGGGGTACCCTACCACTACGAGTTTGCCAAATTTGGCTAGAGTAGGCTTCGTATTTCCTGACGTATAATGAAACATCTTTTTTAATTCAAGTGATGATACTATTTTACAAAAGAAAAGTCTCAATCAGCTTATTCCACACTTCCTATATAGGTACTGCCATTATCAAAATTTAGCTTGAAAATGGCCAAATGGTCTGATAGATATTGCATTATAATAATAAATAACATTCCTATCACGATTTCCAAAATTGTGCTTATTACTATTAAATGTTATATATACATTTACTTTAATTTTTCATGACACAATTCGTATAGCGAATTAAGTAGTAACCGGTAACCTGGTCCACTTTAGCAATGTCACAGAGTAGATAAATACACAGAAGAGAAATGACGCGTTGGTCCTTTGTTGTGGGCGTACACATTCTCTGATTGACTGCTCGAGGCTCTCGGAACGGGCCTTATGCTGTAACAGTGTCATTAATTAAGTTACGCGCCTGCCCAGTGTATTTCAACAACGTGAACCAGCCTACCTATAGTCCATTCTGTGTTACTTGCAACTTTTCTGAAGCGTTGCTTAAGTTCTACTTCCACAATATTCCTCCGCATCACGCAAACTAAGCTTAACCAAGAATAGAAGATTACACTAAAGGGACAGCGCACAGCCCTCGTCCACTCTCTGTTTAACGATATTTTGCATGAGAAATATTTCTTATTATGCACAAACAACACGCCCATTTTCTCTCTGGTTTTATTCCGAAATAAATTATTATAAATTATCAATAGAATATAATTAGAAGTTCAAATGTTCCTAAACAAATTAAAATATCCTTATTTTGAAAAAAAAATTAAAAAAAGGCTTGTGATACATAACTAGGGACACCTGTTTAAAAACGAAAAAATTCAGGACAATTTGTGTTCCAACGCTCTTTAGTTCATAACAACTTTGTTGATGGATCATTTGAATTGATACGTATCTTATCTGTCTGCCCGCGAACCACGGAGGTCAGTGTCGGAGAAACATAATTGCGATTGGCTCACTCATTTAACACACTGTCTTCACACAGACAGTCGCCAATAGTCAAATGAAGACTGCAAGTGTGCACATAGGCTATTGATGTCTAGCCTGAGCATAAATCTTTTCGTGAAAATCAGGGGACTTTATAAATAACGTATAATGGAAACAACCAAACACGTGGGGTGATTTTTCAAATGTTTGATCAAAAAAGTGCGAAAAAATCACGAATAGACCATAGTTTGAGATCGCTCCGCGGGTGCTGAACGCGCCGAGGTCTGATGTACATGAAGTTCGGCTTACTGCTGCTCACGTGCCGGGGTGGCAGCCCGCAGCAAATTCAACCCCTACCCGCCCCTCGAGGCCGTGGTGGCTGAGTGGTTAGCTCGCCTACCACACCAAGGCGAACCGGGTTAAATCCCCGTCCGGGTCACTCCCGGATTTTCGCATGTGNTGAGTGGTTAGCTCGCCTACCACACCAAGGCGAACCGGGTTAAATCCCCGTCCGGGTCACTCCCGGATTTTCGCATGTGGGAAACGTGCAGGACGATGTCACTGGTTGGCGGGTTTTCTCTGGGATCTCCCATTTCCTCCACCCCTTCATTAAGGCATTGCTCCACACTCACATCAATCACCCTCATCGGCTCATCGGCTCTGAAAACCTAGCATTTACTCACTTAGTCCCCTCCCTCCCACACTAAGGCCACCATCTGAAGACGAACGTGACTTCACAGCGTGTGAGGACGCCGTTTTCTGGCGCAAGTCGAATTTGAATAACTGCTGAGATTCCTGAATGGCTGTGTTTAAAGATGACAAAATATTTGGTCGTTGGGTTTCGATATCATACTAGAAAATTCTGTGCGAAAGTATATTTTTTTAATGTATGAGTAGGGGTTTCAAGCATGTGATAAAGCCAAGGTTGGGGTAGCTGGTAAAAGCAAGATGTCCTGAATAATGACAGTAAAAACTTAAAGTTAAGTATTTTATATGGTTCAAAATGTACTTAACTCGTTGAGGGATTTTCAAACCATTTTGATTTAACTCTAGGGAAATATTTCAATGTTACCCATGCTAGTTTATTTATTGTATTTTTATAATACTTGTATTTGTGGGAAATATATTGTGTGCATTTAAAAAGCCATATATTGTTACTAGAAGGGCATACCAAACATATTTAATGTATTCATTTTTTAAATTAATTAGTGTGGAAGGCACACATTAATTTTTTTATAATTAACGCGTATTTTATGCGCACAAGTTTGTATTCTTTAAAAAACCAAATTTTGTATTTACATTTCTTATTGAGAGCTGGGNAAAAAAAAAAAAAAAAAAAAAAAAAAAAGTTTAAGGATATTTTATATTTATTCATACGGGGATGTAAATGGAGCCTTTCCATCCTGTAACCTGATTCCTGTTCTTCTTTATGATGGGATTGATGGAGGAGAACACTGTAGCTGTTACGATGAGGGAGAGGATGTTCTCTAGGTGCTGCTAGTCAGTCCCATGGGATAACCGGCGTCTCTAAGTGTCAGTTACAATGTCTGACCGGGTAATGCATGGTACGAAAAGTTCACTATTATCTGGACTTCCGGGTGGCGGGTAATCTGCCAGGCGCTGATTGCCAAACAACGCTCCGACATGTTGCTGGTCAACGACGTCATTTCACCTTCGCCTCTGTATTCTCAAGTGCTCTGTGACCGTGGCCAAACACATTCCCTGTGCTCACATGGAAACATAACCGTGTCTGCTTGCCTCGAAGCTGTCACCTAAGACGTCGTGAGCAAGGCAAGCTGGAGACAGCATCGCTGCGACATTCCCAGAGTTAATAACTGGTTACATTTCAGGAACTTTGAGAGAGCTGGGTACTGTAAGTTGCGCCTGTGGTTAACCTCGCGGCTCTGTGTCTCGCGCAGGGTTTCGTGTGCATTGCGGGGTGCGTTTAGAAGTTTAAGTGTGAAGTACTCCGGAGTTCTCAGGCGCTAACATTCCCACGTCTTGTTCCGCAGACATCGGACTCCGCGATAGGGTGTACACCTCCTCCTTCATTATGATGTTGTCAAAATGAAATAGCCCCCCCCCCTTACCCTAGTCACTATCATTAAAAACCAGGACCAGAGTATCTCGAAAAAGCCAACAACCCTCTAGTAGCTATGACGGGTGAATGTTTGTATCCCAGATTTACGTCGACTTTTAAGGACGTTGGCTACAGAGAAACTTGTTATTTTGTATTTGTACAGCATGCTGTTCAACTTGTAGACATTATCTGTAACTAGATTTTCCTTAGATAATAATTTTTTTTAGATTGCATTGTTTTCGCAAAAATTACACGCGAAAGTAAAAATTTTACTGCATTTTAATGTACATATAAAATATACCGAACTATTTGCAGAAAACTTAACAAGGGAAACTGGGAAGTCTTCTCTTGATTCATTTTGAGATATGATTAACATAAGTTCTTTTACAAAAATAATGCCGAGACCACGAATAAAAAATGCAAGAAGTTCGTAATTTTCATAAATTTTCTGAAATTACGAAAACATCACACAGTGAGATATTTAAGTTATCTTGAAATTGTTCTTGGCATATGCTTTCAGTCAGAATTATTTCATCATGTTATACAAGTTAGTTTTTATTATTTGTACATTTATAAAACAGCAAAATTGTGATACTGACAGGTATTTATACGAAACCGGGGTGGTAATATTATTTTATTTTACCGAGAAGGAGTGACTACTAACAATATCTAAATGTTGAACACTATGTGGGACAATTAATATAAATAGCACAGTTTGTTTCGTTGCCAACACCCTTAATGTAAGGTTTATGAAATCACTTTCCTGTTCATGTGTCTGTGTATGTTTAATGTGTCTGTGTATGTATATATGTGTATGGTTCTGTGTTTGTATATATACTTATATATGTATATATATGTGGCTGTGTCTGTGTGTGTCTGTGCGTATGAGACCCCCTTCTCAATTTTAGAAACCTGCAACAGATTTCACCAAACTAGGTGCACATATAGTATTAAGTAAGGACACTTAACTTTTATTTTTTTTGACCAGACCGGCCACTTACTTTAAAAATGGCAGCCATTTTAATATTTTTGGTTATAATTTATATCTTGAGAAACTTTCCATCGATTTAAACCCAATTTTGTAGGCTGGAAGATCATCCAGTAAGCATTAAATTTTGAAATGGATATTGTTGTGGGTCCTCTATTTTAGAAGATAGCACCAAATGAAAAAATAAATATTTTCAATTGTATTTCGAAAACTATTAAATCAACTATCACCCGGTTTGGCACGTAAGTAATACTATAATTTACCACGTAAACGTAAGAGTTAGAAAATTATTATGTACTTATTTTCAAAATATCAACCATACATATGAGTGGTTGATAGCAAAAACGGGATTAGTCCAAAAATAAACTATTTTCAGGAAACGAAAAAACTGTACCTCGTGTGTATTGTAAGCAATAATATTGCAAGAATTTGTTGAGACATAGACAGAAAAAAATACTATGTGGCAGCTACAAAATCGTTTGCTGATATACACACAGCCAAATAATTTTGTGGTGAGCACAAAATATTTTGTAGATACCACAAAATAAATATATAGAGGACACACATGTTTCGTGGTGACAACTGAAATATTTTGTGTTCACTACAAAATAATTTGGCTGTGTGTATATTAACAAAACATTTTGTAGCAGCCGCAAACTATACTTTTCAGTGTAGGTGTACATCCAAACAGTTTCAGCTATCAATTGCAGTAGGAAGTATGGTTTTATTTTCCAGAAATCTTAATTTATTATTTTGGACTAATCCGTTTTTTTGTTGAATGTTCCTTTGTTTGCTGACAAAAGGGAGGGTGTTATTTGAAATGAAAAGCAAACAGATACATACAACTGGATAACAAATTTATGTGCTTATAGTTGCACATTCACTAACTAAAAAAAACGCACTTGGCATTCCAGGTTTGTAAGGTTACGTTACGTTAAGTATTTTAGTCAGAATAAGTCCAGGAACAGATGCTTTTGCATGAACCATACGGCATCACCATAAACAGCTCACTATTCGCACCCACTGCTATTGACGTCATCATGAACCTCAAAGGCACCGTCTCTGTTGTTGCTGCTGCCACTTCCTGGTCCTTCAGAAGCAACATCTTCGTAGAATATTCGTTTGGCAGCGCTTTCCAAGTCGTCCATTAGTTTGGCGAGATGCTTTACTTCAGCAGGCGTAGTCCCTGGGTTGTGGTGGTACAATGCAGGAATCTTCAAATAAGGTTCAAGTGGTTCTCGACATTGTGCAATGCGTTTAGTCCATGGTCCGTAATATGTGTTTCTGTTTACTACTCGTACCACACGTGCCTCCTTCAGCTGTGATCGATGCTTATGTGTTCTCAGGAACAAGCATCCGTTACTGCTTTCATGTCTTAGAAGTCATCATATCTCATTATATGGGGAGAGAGAATGGAGTTGGATGTTTCCTCGCGGTAGGAATGACGTTATTCCAATCCGCTGGTAACTCTGTAGATGTTGTGATCTTTTTACTTTGGCCGATTGAGGACAAATCTGGATTATTTGGCATGTTTGTGGATTCTTTTATTGGGAAAATGTAAGTTACATTGGCATATAGTTTCAATACATGGACTAGGCAGTATAAAACGTGGACCAGAATTACACTGTCATGTTTTGAATATTAAGAGAGGTACGCGGTATTGGAAATATAATTTTTAAAGCCATACGTGTGTAAATATTACAGGAAGTACATGGGTTGGATGAACCAACATCCAAATGGTATTTCACGAATCAGAGATCATAATCTGTGTTAATTTAGTTCGTCAAATCATCCCCCTTAACTGCTTTAGTAGGAGGTAGTCACCCTCATTTTGCAGAACACTTTGAAACACTAGGCGGTAATAAAATAGTCGAGGCACATTGTGATCCCCAATAGCACAATGCAGACAAAAGGCTCCATTATTAAAACCCTACATTTCATCGAGATATCTCCATATTNCAAAATAAATATATAGAGGACACACATGTTTCGTGGTGACAACTGAAATATTTTGTGTTCACTACAAAATAATTTGTCTTTGTGTATATTAACAAAACATTTTGTAGCTGCTGCGAAGTATACTTTTCAGTGTAGGTGTACAACCAAACATTTTAAGCTATCAATTGTAGTAGGAAGTATGGTTTTCTTTTCCAGAAATATAAATTTATTATTTTGGACTAATCCGTTTTTTTGTTGAATGTTCCTTTGTTTGCTGACAAAAGGGAGGGTGCTATTTGAAATGAAAAGCAAACAGATACATACAACCTGGATAACAAATTTATGTGCTTATAGTTGCACATTCACTAACTGAAAAAAAAGCACTTGGCATTCAAGGTTTGTAAGGTTACGTTACGTTAAGTATTTTAGTTAGAATAAGTCCAGGAACATATGCTGTTGCATGAACCATACGGAATCACCATAAACAGCTCACTATTCGCACCCACTGCTATTGACGTCATCATGAACCTCAAAGGCACCGTCTCTGTTGTTGCTGCTGCCACTTCCTGGTCCTCCAGAAGCAACATCTTCGTAGAATATTCGTTTGGCAGCGCTTTCCAAGTCGTCCATTAGTTTGGCGAGATGCTTTACTTCAGCAGGCGTAGTCCCTGGGTTGTGGTGGTACAATGCAGGAATCTTCAAATAAGGTTCAAGTGGTTCTCGACATTGTGCAATGTGTTTAGTCCATGGTCCGTAATATGTGTTTCTGTTTACTACTCGTACCACACGTGCCTCCTTCAGCTGTGATCGATGCTTATGTGTTCTCAGGAACAAGCATCCGTTACTGCTTTCATGTCTTAGAAGTCGTCATATCTCATTATATGGGGAGAGAGAATGGAGTTGGATGTTTCCTCGCAGTACGAATGACGTTGTTCCAATCCACTGGTAACTCTGTAGATGTTGTGATCTTTTTACTTTGGCCGATTGAAGACAAATCTTGTTTATATGGCATGTATGTGCGTTTTTTTATTGGGAAAATGTAAGTTACCTTGTCATACAGTTTCAATACATGGATTAGGCAGTATAAAACGTGGACCAGAATTCATGTGCCAACAATATCATGTTGTGAGTATTAAGGAAGGTACGCGGTGTTGGTTCCTCCAACCCATGGACTTCCTGTAATATTTACATGTATGCATTTAAAAATCGTAATCTGTATTAATTTGGTTGGTCAAATCATCCCCTTAATTGCGTTAGCAGGAAGTAGTCACCCTAATTTTGCAGTACACTTTGAAACACTAGGTGGTAATGAAAAAGTCGAGGCACATTATGATCCCCAATAGCACAATGCAGACAAAAGGCTCCATTATTAAAACCCTACATTTCATCGAGATATCTCCATATTTGCGGTAATCCACAATTACAGGGCAGCAAAAAGAACAATAAAAATAAATAGGTGCAATCTGTAATTTGAACCCGGGATCCCTTGCACCACAGGGAGAATGATTGTGATAAACTAGTACCATCACATCACAACTTTCTAGCGAAGACCTTACTAGTACATGACATTACAAGTTTTTGTCAAAATGGTAATGGATATATCCTTAATACCTGTTTTGGCAGAAACTAATTCAACCACGAGATGCGCCTCTCAATGCAGCACAAGTAGCCATTGCAATATAAAAAATTGTATATTTATAGTAATCCGGTTTTGTTATCAAACCCTCATATATTTTAGGTATATTTGGTACATCTAAAATACAATTTCACCAACATTGACCAAACTTTATATGCTTGAAATATCTATCACAAGCAACATATATGAAAACACATAGCCACTTTTATTAGCCATACGAATAAATACAGCATTTATATCATATTTCGGTAAATATTTAACCAATTACTACAAAATTTGGCAAACAACTAGTGCTATGGTATATGATGTTATCTTATATGTTTTAAGAATGTCAGGCACTTATTATCAAAATGGCGGATGCATAGCTTTACTTTAGCATGCTACTTCGTCGAAACCATATAATAAATTACAACATAACTTTGTATGCTGATAGAAGATATTATAACTTTCAACACTATCCACGAATTAAAGTTTGTCCACCATTTTGTAAGACAGCGCAATACGAATAAATAAAGTTTTTATGCCATATATCGGGAAAAAATTCACACATTCCTACCAAATTTGGCAGGCAAATAGTACTGCAACAGATGGTGTAAACTGGTATATTTCAGAAAGGTCAAACACTTATTTGAAAAATGGTGGCCTTATAGCCGCTTTAGTTTAGTATGCTTTATTGCCGAAACCATGTGATCAACTCGAACTTAGTTTTGTATGCTGGCAGTGTATAGCTATTCCAAATATCAAATGCGTCTACATGGAGCACCATTTGTCCGCCATTTTGTTAGGCATTATACATGAAAATGAAAGTTGTTATGTAAGTTAATATCTTGAGAACAATCGACAGTTTTGTACCAAATGTGGCATACATATAGTACTGTAGCTGGTGGTATGAACTGGTAAGTTTTAAGTAGGTCAGGCACTAACTGTCAAAATGGCGGTTACATAAATAATTTAGCTCAATATATTTTATTGACGAAACTAATTCCAACTTAACTTTGTATACTGGCAGTATCTGTTACAGCCATCGATTTGGTTTATTTAGATCCTCGATTGTTTGCAATAAAAAGAAAGGTTTAGTGTCATTAGAATTGGAAAGGTCTTATAAACGTACGCCAGTTTTATGCCTGCAGGCACATCAGGAGGCGGCTTAAACGCTAACTTATAAACTGAAACTAACACGCAAGCCTCACTCAGAATGCGAACTCAGGATCCAGACCGGCGCGGCGGCGCACCAGCCGACTGCGCTGCGGGAGGTCGGCTTACTGAAACTAACACGCAAGCCTCACTCAGAATGCGAACTCAGGATCCAGACCGGCGCGGCGGCGCACCAGCCGACTGCGCTGCGGGAGGTCGGCTTACTGAAACTAACACGCAAGCCTCACTCAGAATGCGAACTCAGGATCCAGACCGGCGCGGCGGCGCACCAGCCGACTGCGCTGCGGGAGGTCGGCTTACTGAAACTAACACGCAAGCCTCACTCAGAATGCGAACTCAGGATCCAGACCGGCGCGGCGGCGCACCAGCCGACTGCGCTGCGGGAGGTCGGCTTACTGAAACTAACACGCAAGCCTCACTCAGAATGCGAACTCAGGATCCAGACCGGCGCGGCGGCGCACCAGCCGACTGCGCTGCGGGAGGTCGGCTTACTGAAACTAACACGCAAGCCTCACTCAGAATGCGAACTCAGGATCCAGACCGGCGCGGCGGCGCACCAGCCGACTGCGCTGCGGGAGGTCGGCTTACTGAAACTAACACGCAAGCCTCACTCAGAATGCGAACTCAGGATCCAGACCGGCGCGGCGGCGCACCAGCCGACTGCGCTGCGGGAGGTCGGCTTACTGAAACTAACACGCAAGCCTCACTCAGAATGCGAACTCAGGATCCAGACCGGCGCGGCGGCGCACCAGCCGACTGCGCTGCGGGAGGTCGGCTTACTGAAACTAACACGCAAGCCTCACTCAGAATGCGAACTCAGGATCCAGACCGGCGCGGCGGCGCACCAGCCGACTGCGCTGCGGGAGGTCGGCTTACTGAAACTAACACGCAAGCCTCACTCAGAATGCGAACTCAGGATCCAGACCGGCGCGGCAGCGCACCAGCCGACTGCGCTGCGGGAGGTCGGCTTTCTATGTCATATCTCGGAAAACAATCAACCAATATCATCCTTATTTGGCGAATGATTTGTAATGTGGTAGGCCATATTATTACATGCATTTATTTTAAGTGTTACAAACTTATTTTCAAAACGGCGGCTACATATTCATTTTAGCTTTGTGCACTAAATTTAATATATTTTGACTTAACTTTTGTAGTTACGGTATACGATCATCGAATGTGCTAATATATAACTTGTTTGTCATCCATTTATGACAGTTGTATAATAAAAAATATATGGAGACTTTTTCCAATATCTTGAGGATAAATCAACCAATTTCCACCAAATTTTACACGCAACTAGTGCTACATTGTGGTATGTAAACTGACATGTTTAGTGCGCTGCAGTCATTTTTTAATGGTGTTAATATAAACAATTTAGTTTAGTATGGTGTATCTATGAAACCACTCAAAATTCAACCAGATTTCGTACACCAATTTTATTCATCGGGTGCAACAAATATGAAAACAGAGATTCAATTTTTGCAAACAAATTGAAAAATAGAGCCAGTTGAAAAAATTGGTCATTCTGCAATATTTCTGGGACAATTCAACTATTTTCCACCAAAATTGTGCACACTATAAATGCTACAGAAGGCCATGAAAACTTATACGATTTATGTGGTTCGGATAACGATGTTCAAAATGGCTACTACATAAATAATTTATTTAAATTTACCACATGTATTTAACAATTTATCAAATTGAACTAAACTTGTATGTTGTTAAAATGTGTAAGAAAAATCGTATTAATGCCCTCTTTTTCTGGCAACTTTTGTACGGTAGCAAAAAATAAGAAAATTGAGTGTTTTGTGTCATATCTCAGTGACCAATCAACCGATTTCCACCAAATTCTCCACAAAATTAGCGCTGCTGTAGGCCATGTAAATTTGCATATTTTAAGTAGCTGATAAACATATTTTCAAAATGACAGCCCTTTAAATGTATCAGTTTAGTTAACCCTATAATTAGAAACATTAAACTGAACAGAGTTTATAATAAATTATTTAAACATTAATTGTACCCATGTTGAGGAAAGAAGCTGATTAGTTATATTAGTAATTTCTTGTTTAATAAATTGTTACTGACAAACAAATTTTGCGAAAAAATCTCTGTATACGATGCTTCTAATAAATACACTCAGCATACAAATGTTAGTTGAATTTTGTTAAATGGTTTAATATAAATTACAAACGTATATAAATAATTTATATGGTAGCCATTTTCAATGCCATGTCTTCTCCCATTTTAATTGTGTTACTTAATATTTTCTTTTGTAGGACTAATGGAATGCAAAATTTGGTGAATATAAGTTTAATTGTTCCTTAAATATAGAAAAATTTACCCACCTGGTACCCTTCTGAAAAAATAACTGCAAAAGGGTATTTCTGTATGCATAATTGATGCTCCTAATTAGAACTGTTGAAGATACAATATTGGTTGAATTTTTTTTAATTGTTTCACATGTATCACTTATTAATCTAAATTATGTATATAACCCGCACTTAAAATAGGCCTGCCTCACATTAAACATGCTGGTTTACACATCCTACTATAGATCTACTTGAGTAAATCATGTAACGCTGTCTTAAAACATGGCGGACCAATGTGGTTTTTCTTGGTATATATGATGCTTGTAGTGATACTGTTAACATATGAAATTTGGTCGAAATTGGCTGAACTGTATGACAGTTAAACCAAATAAACCTAAAACATTTGTATGGCCACCATTTAGAAAATTACTCCTTGATCAACGTGAATTATTTGTGTTTATGTGGCCAACCACAGTATTATATACGTGCTGAATTTGGCGAGAATTTCTTGAGTAGTTTTCTATATATATTATAAAAACTTAATTTTTCCATGTTGTGCTAGCTTCCAAACTGGCTGAGAAACAACATTATCCATCTATAAATTAATTGCTTACACATTGTGCTGTCTATATACAAAATTTGACTTAAATCGGTTTCACGGTATCCAAGATGACATCTAATCCAACATTTTAAGAAGTCCTCCATTTTGAAAACAAGGGCTCGATGTGGTCGAAAACTATAAAAGTCAGGTGTACTTACGTAGTACTATATGGGTACCAAGTTTGGTAAAATTCGCTACACTCGTACAACAATTGAAAGTAAGGGGACACACACACACACACACAGACACACACCCACACTCAGAAAGGAAAGTGATCTCATACGGGTAAAAACAGAAAACTGCAGAAATAACTTCAGTGTTCACAAATTTTCACCTAACACTTATTTCAAGTTTTAAGATTGGCACTACTTTTCCTCCGTCATTACCAGCCTTACTGGGCACGTCCTTCAAATATAGATTTCATAGGCGCTCAAATAACCGTGAATGGGGGTTAACATTATTGCACATAATATTCGTGACTCATCACATAATTATGGATTTCACACTTTCTTTACCACCACCAAAAAGAAACCTTGGACATGCGGCAAGTCAACGAAATGTAGATGGAATGTTTTATGTCTCAGGTGCAGTAGATATCTCCGGAGTGTCACATAACAATATGAAGAGCAATGATTTTGACATCACACAAGATTTCTTTCTTAGTTTGCGGGAAAGTAATTGCCATATTTTTCATAGCAGTTGCTGCACGTATGCATACACAATATACTGGGAAAGCTGATATTTATGATTCGATAATAAAGAAAATTCCAGTTTGGCGCTTTGCCGAGGCAGACATCGTCACAGCATTTCGACGATAGGTGGCGTACTTTGACGGATCTGATGCAGCCGATGGTATTTCCCGTCTGCCTCATCGCCGGCAACGAACCGTGGACAACTTGGAGACTACTTTGAAGGATGTTGAACAGCTCGTACACTTACTATACGTACCCGTTCACATGAGTTTATACAGTTTGTACGAGAATATTTCAACCAAACAGTGATTTCAAGCAGTCATGTTTGTCTTTGTTCCTTGCCGGACATTCCTGCATCCATATTCCATGTGACGTCACCTTTAAAAAGTACATGTCGTACACTTTCACTGTACATAGTGAACTTTCTGTGTTGGGTAATTTCGGGTGATAAACTATAGTTACTATGACTTCTGAATCAGCCCTCGTATATCTTTGAACTGTAGTGTCTGTGGCGATCAATAATCAAGATGTGCATGATTGGATTGTAGAATGCTTCAAGGGGGAAGAAGCTGGATGGAAATAGAAATACTTTGCAAAATAAATGCACAAAGTGTAAAAGAACCGTTGAGCGGAAATGGTCGGGGCAATATGCAGCTCTGGTAGGAAACTGGAAGCCCACAATTCTATATATTTCTTTTGTTGTGATTTGTTGTTGAGAGTTAGAGCGGACGTCTGGGATGGAGTGAGGTAGTTTCTGACCCTACCTTTCAACCAAGACTTTGCTTTCTCGTTCTAGTCGTGCCATACATATCCTATTTCTTCCAGTGAAACTCCGTAGTCGAGATCGCTAGACGCTACGTTCACGCAGTGAGGTTCAGGGTTCGACCCGGGTAAGCCAAGAGCAAAGAATAAGTACGTAATCAGAAGTGCAATGGAATGGCGGTTCCTTTGAAGCAGGCCTACCCATTCGCTGATTGGCTGGAACGCACCTTGAGGCTGATTGGCTGCTGCAGAGTAGCACAAGATTACATACTGGCTTGCTAGAAACTAACTACACGGTGATTGGTGAACAGAGTTTCGACATGTTACTGGCCAGTGACGGCATTACGATAGCGTGTACGTCTGAAGTTCACGGTATACGCAACTTTTTCACATCTGTATTTTTAAATTGTCTCTGCCATGGCTGTGGATGCTATGCTATGCTATTTATCTACTAGAACTTTGAGGTTAAGGTGGCCAGCCACCTGGATAGGCCGCCAAACGGCGTACAGGGAACAAGAAGAATATGTTTTATTAAAAAACCGTCCAACGTGTCTGAATGAGGTCTACTTACGAATAGTATTTAAGAAACATTACGCGTCTGTACATGTTTTCCAGTTCCTTCATTTCTCTCTAAAGCATGTTTTTGTGATAGTGAAAATGGCTCAAACGGTGGTTTTCACGGTCATGGGTATTAACATTCCGGTACAAACTATTAAAAAAGTAATAGTGACCTGCATCGAACCTTTATTTTTATTATTACCTCATACAGTGGTAGGATATCCGCTGAAAGTGTCATAGAGACGCGTTATCGACGACAAGACTGCACTGCCCACCAGTTCAGTGCTTTGCGCGTAGAGGCGATGCGAGAGTTGATACGCATGTCTCGGTCGCCTCTAGCGCTCCCGCGCTTTTAGGCCTCAGACGTGCAAAATTCCTTGAACCAGGCGGCCACCTAATACAGCATGCAGGTCGTTCTTTGCTTACGCTCCCGCCATGAACAAGGAAACGTTATCAAGTTCAACCTTGGAGGCCGCGGAGGTGTAGTGGGTAGCCTACTTCCCTTTCACCACGGCGAACAGTGTTCGATTTCCGGCGGGAGTTGCTCCTCGTAGCGGACGATGCCGCTGGTAGGTGGGTTTTCTCGGGGATAACGCGTTATATTCTGGCGCTGCTCCATTCTCACCTCGCTTCACCCTCATCGGCTCTCAAGACCGTGTTGTTAAAACCCGCCTAAATCTCTCCAATCCACTAAGTAAAACCTTATATTGGTTTACGGGAATATTGCAGACTTAGCAGAATTAGGCAAAAAGTTGCTAACTCCATATGCCTGCGACAAACATAAAAAGAATATGCAACGTACTTGGATGCGAAAGTGCTCCCTTAATAACTGTAAACATTATTCATAAAGAGTATAAAAAAGCATAAAGATATATCTTAAACTGCTAATACATCAAAACAACAATTTTTGGCATATTTGCACTAAGCGGTACACAGAAGTATCACACTTTCTGATGATATACATATTTGCACTCGTGTTTAAGACACACGCCTTATTTTAGACTGTAGTGACGACCAAGCCAGAAAGCGGGTATTTCCTCGATGTGAAATGTTCCGCTTCCGGTAAATAATTGTTGGCGAAGTTCTCTGCAAATTTGTGAAACTCTTCATCCTTGTGGTAACAGACAAAACTTCCGTTTCTCCTGGCGCCGTCTGAGGTATAGTCCGGTCACGTTAAAGTGAGCTCTTTTTCGAGCCTTCCAGAAGACATAATAACCAAAAATATATGTATTATTGTGGCCTCAGATGTTAAATTTTGAGAGCTATGAAAGGTATACGCTGTGTTTATTTGTTTGGTAGATTCGTTGGAAAGGGATTTTGAAAGTCCTCCGTTTTTATGCCTGAAGGCTTATACGGGGACGGCTTACAAACTTATTTATGACCTAACTTAAACAAACTCTAATACCTTAACAAGGATTCGAGCCTAGGACCTCGCGCATCGCAGACCGGCGGTGCTCCGCTCGACTGCGCCTTGGGAGGTCGTCGTGCTTATTATCCGCACGATAACTTTTATACTAACAATTTTGGCAAAAGGATAGAAACAAACCCTTTAAGTGCGACCTTAAGGCGCCCGTCTACCTAATGAGTGAACGGCGTTGCAGTGTGTCTGAAATACACGTTATGCAAATAAACAATTAGACGTGCGTGCAATGTGTTGTTCCACGAAAAGAAAGCACACTTCTTACGAGGGCTACTGAGTGTTTTCAAGACGTCACGCACATTGGAAACTTCTCGGTATCAAACGCGGGAAAATGCTCTTGGTAGGCAGAAGTCTTAAAAGTGCTGACTTTACTGTTAACTGCCTATATTTACCCTTAGCGACGGTTTTTCCCGACGTCTTTACTCGTTGTTCGCGTGTGGAGATGACGGCCGTTCCATGCGCTCTTCATGAAATTTAATAAAAACATTGATCGCGTATGGTTGTGCACGGCGGTCATTTAATCATCTCAAGCCGTGAGCCAATATTTATTAGTTAAAATGCTACACGCGCCAATGTGTTACCGAACGAAAGAAGTTAAGTTTCGTGCAAAGAGTTTTATTTTTTGTCACTCCACAGCTCAAGAACGTTGTAATATATATTTATTTTCACTTCACACTGGTCGTTTCTCTTTGACCACAAAACCCCATGTATTCTGGGAGAAAAAAAAAAGTTTTCAGCAGTCTACTGGTTCTCCTATTTGACTTTCAAATTCTCCTGTCGTAAGACTTCAATAGTTTGACAAATTGGCCTAACACGCAAAACCATTTTCTTCGAATTATATTGGTTTCAATGAACACTTTTAAAAGAACTCAACGGTGTTACGTTGGTCTTATTTCTACATCATAATTTATTACTATGTGTCTTATAACACGTTTATTGATTAATACGGCTGAGTCGAGACAAGAGGGATTATTATGTAAGGATATAGTATACACGTATATATATATACATGCACATTTAAAACGTTGCAATATATGAAAAGAAAACCCGGAATATAAATTTTATGTTTTCTGCTGGCGAATGATACACTCAACCGTATAAAAAATTACATATATATGTTTTACTACGTATGACGAAAAAAAGTCTGCTTTAACTGAAATTGACGTATATTTACGCGAGGGATAGNTATATATTTATTTTCACTTCACACTGGTCGTTTCTCTTTGACCACAAAACCCCATGTATTCTGGGAGAAAAAAAAAAGTTTTCAGCAGTCTACTGGTTCTCCTATTTGACTTTCAAATTCTCCTGTCGTAAGACTTCAATAGTTTGACAAATTGGCCTAACACGCAAAACCATTTTCTTCGAATTATATTGGTTTCAATGAACACTTTTAAAAGAACTCAACGGTGTTACGTTGGTCTTATTTCTACATCATAATTTATTACTATGTGTCTTATAACACGTTTATTGATTAATACGGCTGAGTCGAGACAAGAGGGATTATTATGTAAGGATATAGTATACACGTATATATATATACATGCACATTTAAAACGTTGCAATATATGAAAAGAAAACCCGGAATATAAATTTTATGTTTTCTGCTGGCGAATGATACATTCAACCGTATAAAAAATTACATATATATGTTTTACTACGTATGACGAAAAAAAGTCTGCTTTAACTGAAATTGACGTGTATTTACGCGAGGGATAGNTGACGTATATTTACGCGAGGGATAGCTTGTACTAAGGTGTACCAACGTACATTAATTGTAGTCTTTTAGATTTTTAACAGTTTTTAATTCTTAAAATTATTAAATTATGCGCATTTTAACAAAATTTCGATATAACAAGCTAGTCCTAAAATTAATATTACTTTTTAAATGTATTGTTTTACGTCCCTCGTCGCTTTTTTCTCTGGAATATTCGTGGTTGCAAATTTTCTAGAATAGACGTCATAGGAATGTAGTAACTGAACGATTGTCGGGTTTTTGAGTTTCATGTGGACAAGTCTTGGCGGTGGGGCTGCGGTGCTGAGCTGAGCTGCTAGTCGGTTCGCCTCCAACCGGGTTCGATACTCGGCTGGGACACTCAGGATTTTCGCATGTGGGAATCGTGCTGGACGATGCCGCCGGTCAGCGGGTTTTCTCGGTGATCTCTCATTTCCCCCAATTTTGCATTCCAGCGCTGCTCCATACTCACCTGAATCAACATCATCGGCTCTCAAGACCTCGCAGTTAAGAGCCGCCCAAATCTCTTCTCTCACTGAGGCCTTGGCGGTTTTCATATACGAGCGAAACGCTAAAGAATCTCTGAGACACACAACCTATACATACGTACAGGACTATAAACAAATTGGGCATGAAATGCACTTAATGATCGTTTTAAAATTGAAATAAATATACTTTTTTTTTCAAAATATAAATACGGTTGTCAGAGCTGTTATAAATTAATCGTGCCTGATTATTGTAAATGTGCTGACGACTGTCGTCTCTCCGGAGTATCTGGAGCAAAGCTGCCTCCATCATCAATCTCTCTTTAGCAGGGAGGCTGGGCGCATGGCGAGACGGGACCCGCATTACCGCCTGCACACGATTGATTGCATTCTTTACAAAGAATCCCGGGTTTCTTCTCTCTGTGTCCTCCCATACGCCAAATGTAGAAATTAATGAACCCGTTTGTTTCTCCACGGCACGTATACAAACATGTTCGTGTTGCCACATGTTCTTATACTTTGCGGCTGGCAACACAGCGGAAAATATTCACCAAACCCTATTTTCAAACATACGCGGTGAGACCACTAGTAATGCAAAATGTATTACCTTTGTTTATAATTACCGGTATTGGCGTCGTGACTTATTTTCATTAGTTCTGAAAGTTAAGTGAGTCTGAAAAAAACATTTACCATACGTTTGATTAATATGCAACAAGGTAAGCCAATTTACTAGCAGCAAAGGGGAGAGTCGAGTATAGAGCTTTTGGGTCGCTCTTACTGAGGTTTTGAGAGCCGAGGAGAGTGAATCGAGGTGGACATGACGCATCGTCGGAATGCAAGGGCGTGGGAAACGGGAGATCCCCTAGATAACCCACAAAAAAAAAAATCTCACATCGTTCGGCACGATTCCCACGTACGGAAATCCGGGAGTGACTCGACCGGAAATCGAACACGCATCGCCATTGTGGGAGACTCTAGCTGAACTCCTACCACGGCTCCACTGATAATAAAGAGACTATTTTGACATGGAACTTAAACTTGCTCAGGGTTAATTAAATGTGTTTCCGAAATATGTCTTTGAGAACCCTGCACATACCTGAATGATATAAGAAGTTAGCTTTGACTAGATCTCTAGAAAGGCTCGCAATGAATTATGAGAAATAATTCCATATCACAGACACTTTACAAATGTCTGAATGTTTAACCCTTTCAGTTACTATGTTCGTGGTCGCGGACATGTTACGCATGAACAGTACAGTCCTTCCATGGTTTTTTCTAACTTTTCTGAAGCCTTGCTGAAGTTCTACTTCCAGGATACTCATCCACCTCGTGCAAAGCTTAACAAGCCTTGAATATTACACCAAAGGGACTGCGCACAGTATTCGTTCGCACTCAGTGTGATAATATTTTGCATAAGAACTATTTCTTACTAGGCGTTATCAACACACCTGCTTCGTATTAATTGTAAATAAAACATTCTAATTTATAGATAGGATATCAGGAAAATTTCAATTAAACAAAAAATAGGTACTTTTACAATAACAGAATCATAAAACGCTTGTGATGCACGGAATATTAAGAAATAACCAAATACGCCATACATGGAGTGATTTTCCAAAGGTTGGAATTNAACGCTTGTGATGCACGGAATATTAAGAAATAACCAAATACGCCATACATGGAGTGATTTTCCAAAGGTTGGAATTAAAAAAAAGTGTGAAGAAACCGCTATTAGTCTATATTTATGTTTGGCATTGTAAACAACAAGAAATCAGACGCCTTGAGCATCTTTCTTGTGAGACATCTGCTTTGTTGAAGCACGCGCATCTCTCATTTAGAATGGTAAATGAACGCGCGAGCAAGGACGCATGACACAACCACAGCGCCCATTAAACAGTTTTAACTATTGCAAAACTTTAGTTCGTAAATGAATTCCAGAATTAACAAGCTGAGCCCATGCAAAGTGATTAATTCATCTTTATGAAAATCTACGATTGACACTGGATTGCTCGCGTGGTTGAAGCGTGTCACCGTTGTAAATGTGTTTACTCGTAACTTCCTTCTTAGTTTCGACACTTACATTCATTCTGCTTCGCTATTCTCCAAGTATACCTTCTAGAGGGACCCCATCGCTTGTCGTATAATTTGTACCTCCCGTTTAGGAGAAGTTAGATGTTCCAGAGTGCCTGGCGGGCAACAGTCTGCCACGCAACATTGCATGCTACGATGAAAGTTCGGCCTCATCAAAAATTTCTCGCAAGTTTCTACATATAAATTTTACTACAACTTAGATATTAATGTTGTTTCTTAGTATTCAATTCTGTTTTGTAATCCACATTTCTTCCCTATACTGTATCCCTCCCCAATAATTTCAAACAGTTATTCAAAAAGTTTTCTTGCTCAAATGTGATTACTTTATGTCACCATATTTCTTCTTCTTTNAAACAGTTATTCAAAAAGTTTTCTTGCTCAAATGTGATTACTTTATGTCACCATATTTCTTCTTCTTTAAGAAGAAATATATAGCGGCATATATATTTCTTCTTCTTTAAGAAGAAGAAATATATATGCCGCTGCTAAAGGAAAGATCTTGGATTTATATTTAACCGTAGCTTACTTTTCTGATAAAATATTTGAAGACGAGAGCTTTTACAGTATAGGGCATGTCTAAATATATACTTTTAAGTCCACAATATTTAGCCCAATTTGTTTTGTTTCACTACTAGACACAATAAATGTTAATATCACTAGTCAATCCCAGTATTTCTGTGTTTGGTTTAAGGTACAAGTATTTAGGTTTCGCGACACTTTCAAGTATAATAAAAAAAAATAACGAATTTTTTTACATGTTATGCTTTACAGGTTTCCAGTCTAAAAACATTTTTTTCCTATTACTAGCAATGTCACGTGATAATTTTACTCCATATATGAACGAAGTAAAAAAATCTAATAAATTCACGTATGGTATTTCCTACTACACAACATAGTCGGCATGCCATAAATGTCACATACATTTGCTGATAATGTTTCTTCATTAATGAATAACAGTTGGCTGATAGTATTACCCCAGCAGTAAGCAGCCGTTGGCATGCCATTAGTGGCCCATTAGCCTGCTACTAACACATCCGCGGTAGTAAGTAACAGTTGGTATAACACGAGTGGCTCACACGTTTACATGACTTGATTGACTTTTGTTTATATGACTTGACTGTCAACCATATAAGTAATGCTGAGAGTCATAAATGCGAAACTTGCCACCACTGCCAACAGTTGGCCAACTTTCAACTGCTTGTCGTCTGCTACTTGGGACATTTTCCCTGCGGGGTTGGCATCTCCTCACGCACTGGAGCTTCGTGCGCCACTGCGCGGGTAGCTAACACTTCCAGTCATACTTACAGGGAACGCATAGACGTGCACGTGGTGTCNACGTGGTGTGTGCCGGGAGCACACCTTATTATACGTCAATTTTATTAATTTAAAATGCCGGTCTTTCATATGTATTTATTATTCGCGAATTTAAGCATGCATGAGAGCTTGCTGGTGTGTAAGAGATGTACTAAGGGATAACGATGCTGATTTGTCCATTGCGCCAGGATTGTCCACTGGTGTCTGAAGGCGCGTGTGCAAGTGTGTCCCTAGGAGGGGGTGGGGGGAGGGAGAATTTNAACGCTTGTGATGCACGGAATATTAAGAAATAACCAAATACGCCATACATGGAGTGATTTTCCAAAGGTTGGAATTCAAAAAAAGTGTGAAGAAACCGCGAGTAGTCTATATTTATGTTTGGCATTGTAAACAACAAGAAACNACGCCATACATGGAGTGATTTTCCAAAGGTTGGAATTAAAAAAAAGTGTGAAGAAACCGCGATTAGTCTATATTTATGTTTGGCATTGTAAACAACAAGAAACCAGACGCCTTGAGCATCTTTCTTGTGAGACATCTGCTTTGTTGAAGCACGCGCATCTCTCATTTAGAATGGTAAATGCTAACATCAATGAACGCGCGAGCAAGGACGCATGACACAACCACAGCGCCCATTAAACAGTTTTAACTATTGCAAAACTTTAGTTCGTAAATGAATTCCAGAATTAACAAGCTGAGCCCATGCAAAGTGATTAATTCATCTTTATGAAAATCTACGATTGACACTGGATTGCTCGCGTGGTTGAAGCGTGTCACCGTTGTAAATGTGTTTACTCGTAACTACCTTCTTAGTTTGGACACTTACATTCATTCTGCTTCGCTATTCTCCGAGTATGTCTTCTAGAGGGACCCCATCGCTTCTCGTATAATTTGTACCGCCCGTTTAGGAGAAGTTGGATGTTCCAGAGTGCCTGGCGGGCAACAGTCTGCCACGCAACATTGCATGCTACGATGAAAGTTCGGCAGTTTCCTCGTCAAAACATTCTCGTACGTTTCTACATATAAATTTTACTACAACTTAGATATTAATGTTGTTTCTTAGTATTCAATTATGTTTTGTAATCCACATTTCTTCCCTACACTGTATCCCTCCCCACTAATTTCAAACAGTTATTCAAAAAGTTTTCTTGCTCAAATGTGATTACTTTATGTCACCATATTTCTTCTTCTTTAAGAAGAAGAAATATATATGCCGCTGCTAAAGGAAAGATCTTGGATTTATATTTAACCGTAGCTTACTTTTCTGATAAAATATTTGAAGACGAGAGATTTTACAGTATAGAGCATGTCTAAATATATACTTTTAAGTCCACAATATTTAGCCCAATTTGTTTTGTTTCACCACTAGACACAATAAATGTTAATATCACTAGTCAATCCCGGTATTTCTGTGTTTGGTTTAAGGTACAAGTATTTAGGTTTCGTGACACTTTCAAGTATAATTTAAAAAAATAACGAATTTTTTTACATGTTATGCTTTACAGGTTTCCAGTCTAAAAACATTTTTTTCCTATTACTAGCAATGTCACGTGATAATTTTACTCCATATATGAACGAAGTAAAAAAATCTAATAAATTCACGTATGGTATTTGCTACTACACAACATAGTCGGCATGCCATAAATGTCACATACATTTGCTGGTAATGTTTCTTCATTAATGAATAACAGTTGGCTGATAGTATCACCCCAGCAGTAAGCAACCGTTGGCATGCCATTAGTGGCCCATTAGCCTGCTACTAACACATCCGCGGTAGTAAGTAACAGTTGGTATAACACGAGTGGCTCACACGTTTACATGACTTGATTGACTTTTGTTTATATGACTTGATTGTCAACCATATAAGTAATGCTGAGAGTCATAAATGCGAAACTTGCCACCACTGCCAACAGTTGGCCAACTTTCAAATGCTTGTCGTCTGTTACTTGGGACATTTTCCCTGCGGGGTTGGCATCTCCTCACGCACTGGAGCTTCGTGCGCCACTGCGCGGGTAGCTAACACTTCCAGTCATACTTACAGGGAACGCATAGAGGTGCACGTGGTGTGTGCCGGGAGCACACCTTATTATACGTCAATTTTATTAATTTAAAATGCCGGTCTTTCATATGTATTTATTATTCGCGAATTTAAGCATGCATGAGAGCTTGCTGGTGTGTAAGAGATGTACTAAGGGATAACGATGCTGATTTGTCCATTGCGCCAGGATTGTCCACTGGTGTCTGAAGGCGCGTGTGCAAGTGTGTCCCTAGGAGGGGGTGGGGGGAGGGAGAATTTCGTTAAATTCCTCAGAGCAGCAGCTTTCACAGACAGACTTCGTAGATTTATTCCACTAATGCAATGTTCTTAGTCCTTGGAATATATATAACATTGCCGTTTTTTTTTAAATTTATTAAATTTGGTTTTTTAAAGTAAACTTTTTAATACAGAAGATTAAAAAGTTAACTCATCTCAGTTTTCAAATGACGAGAAGTAGTTTTCAAAATCAAATTTTTCATAAATATTTTAGGATGTAATTGCGAAATGTGGTTTTCTTATAGCACTATCCTATTTTGGCACAACTTTGGCGTAACTAGCGCTATTTCAATCCTAACATTAATAAATTACCTGGAGGAGAAACCGTTGACCCGCACTTAATCCGCGGCAGTTGGCAATTCTCTAGCTTTGCGGCCCACCCTAACGAGGAAGTTTGCGCACGCTTATGAGGGGAGATGGTACAGGAAGTGGATTTTATGATTTGTCTTGTGCACAGGAGAAAAGATTGTGCAGTAAGAAAAACCGCTCACGTGGCGGAAGACGTCATCCGTTGTTGAGACTGAATTCTGCAGTGTTACAAGCATCCGCTGCCCCAACATCGTCAAACACAATTACACTTTTATTGATCCCGACATATGGAATAACGTTGAACTGATACGTGTACGATCCCGAACAAAAAATGTTGTTCCTTATAAAGCCAAAAATTACATTTTTACGTGTGACCGAGAGGTTAAAAGTGTATCCCGGGGTAAGGTTAATTCTACTCATGTTACGAACAAAACTAGTTTTCTTATGGGAGAGTTTGGTATAGGGAAAATTTCCGCCACTTAGGTGCGCAGTGTTCCAAAGAAGTCAATTCAATTAAAATTGTGTGAAATATGAACTTATTTGTAAAGTTAATTTATCTTTCATTTATAATTATTGCAATTATTATTTTTTACTTAGAAAATAGAAAAAAAAATCCGTTATACATGCGACACTAGCGCCTACCCAGTGCCAAAAAAGTTTAGTTGCCAAATTAAAGTTGCCAACCTGAGTAGAATAAAGCTCACCCGGGGCGATAGTTTGACCCAAGCAGGGGTTCACACTGGTGATCCATCAGCTGAAGCCGGCCTCCACGTGACGGGGGAGTTGGAGAAGTTTGACACGCCGAGTGCTCGCCTGGGACTCGAGGCCAGATACTCGTGAACGACACCTTCCCTACGGAGGTCACCTGTGTGTCCAGTTACGTGAGTATCACCAGTCAGGAGGAGCGGAGTTGGCGATATTCTCATANCCTACGGAGGTCACCTGTGTGTCCAGTTACGTGAGTATCACCAGTCAGGAGGAGCGGAGTTGGCGATATTCTCATATAGGCTATCAGCGGTTCCTTCGCACTTTTCCGATCAAACCTTTGTGAGAGCACCCCGTGTATGACGTATCTGGTTGTTACCTATACATGTGTCACGGGTCATAAGCCTTTTATACTCCTGTCAATATAAAATTACCATATTTTTGATAAAATTTTACTTTTACCAATATTTTATCTATAAGTTACCGTATCTCATTTATAACTTAAGGGAAAGGTGCCATCAATGGACCTGGTAAGTATTTTGTGTTAAAGCGTAATAAATGATGCACCAACACCATTGAAATTATTAGTGTACATACATGTAATATAATCGTACTCTTTAACACAATTGATAGCTTTATAAATGCCGTAAAATTTACGAGAATATAAATTTATAAAAGTGCAAGTTGTCTATTTATGTGTATAGGGTTCTATGAGTGGACCACGTAAGTTCCATCGATGGACCACTCTGAATATCGACTGTGTTTACGATAAAAATGGTCTAATTTTAAACTGCCAAATTCAAACGATAAACATGCATTGTCTACCTAAAAATTAGGTACACTCGAAAAAAAAACTGCAATAACATAGGTTCAGATTTTATCAACTCTCACACTTTTCGATTTTAAGACTTAGTATCAATTACACATTGGAACATTATTGGCAAGTGTTGCAGAATAACCTTTTATTTTCTTTTTTCACGCTAACACAATTTACATGAAACCACTCTGTGCACGACATAAACTTTGTCATGTCTTCTTCCCTTGCAGTTTCACAGATATAAAANAATTTACATGAAACCACTCTGTGCACGACATAAACTTTGTCATGTCTTCTTCCCTTGCAGTTTCACAGATATAAAAGCAATTCTTCCACCGTATAGATCCACTTCAGTTTTCCAGGGCGTGGGTATCCCCGCCTTAGTCCTGCAGCACGCTCGTTGACAGACCTTTCGGATGCTTCGAGCGCTAAGCACAGCTGCTCTTTGTGTCCCTATTTTATTCTTTCGTGGATAAAGCAATGGCTGCTGCCTCTGGAAGTGGAGATATTGGTTTCAGTGACACAAAGGGAGACGATGGAGCTTGGTAAAGGAGCGCTTGTTTCTCCATCTTCTCGCTGGATGGGANTGTTTCAGTGACACAAAGGGAGACGATGGAGCTTGGTAAAGGAGCGCTTGTTTCTCCATCTTCTCGCTGGATGGGAATAACTTGGTTTATACTTGTACTTGGTTGGTGCTCCGTATCTCATCTTCGTCAGTACGTGCCACTTTCCCAGCTAATGACAGATAGATTGCACACGTGGGAAGGGGGCGAGGAAAGAAGCAACGAAATAATGTTCGCTTATACACATCTGGTTNCACGTGGGAAGGGGGCGAGGAAAGAAGCAACGAAATAATGTTCGCTTATACACATCTGGTTTACTGGCTACGCTCCTGTAGCTCTGAGATCGTCCACTGCCATCCCCACTGTATCAGCACATCCATGAGCAATACCAAATAACACAGCCACTTTTGACTGAGAGACGCGCCGACCTGGATTTGCCCTGGACCACTTTTCGAATTCACCTATATAGTAGATATTCAAAGGATTGAAAAATACGACATATAAAGGCTGGAGGCGGTGTGTGTTGTGACCCGGTAATGATAACATTAAAATGTAATTTTTACGAGCGATTCGCAAGGCTTCGATGATTCGGGGGCGCCGAGTGCCCATCCAAAATAATTAATTTTTTCTGCAATCTTAGTTGAACACACTTATAGAAATGCTGCAACAATTTAACAAATAACGTTATGTTTATATAACCACTTTCCAGATTGAATTAAAAAAAAAAAACAATACCAGATGGAGCTCCATTTTGGAAATCGTCGCACACCCTTCCCCCGTTGTATAGCATCATGGGAGGGATGTAGGGACCTGAACCACATGATGCAGCATACAACAGCTGTGTTTGTTCTTCGCTCTCTGCTCGATGTTGCTCCCACTTGAGATTTTCCTTTCTGAGAAATGATCTTCCTAGGATTATTCTCGACAGTGGTGAGTCCTATATCGTCTATGTTGAACATACGAGTAGCATCACTTTTTAAGGTCATGTTTGAAGAGAGAAGGGGAGCAGTAGTTGACTAGCACAGATATAATAAGTGGCTTATGGGTGTTCAGTTCCCGGCCGTATCGTTCGGACCCTTTCTATTTCTTGGTGTGTTGCCGCAGAGAAGGAAGGCTACTATTGAAGGAATAAAATAATGAGTACATTAATATAAAATAATAAGATTTGTTCGTTTAATAATATGGTAGGTTGAAACCACATCAATATATATTAAACTGTTCTAGTTTCCATAACACAAGTGGGTATCGTGTAGTATTAACGTCTAGTGCACTGCCTAATTGTGATGCCATGAATGGACTACCGCACTGATTGCTGGTCCAACCATGGCACTCGCCGCATTTTGTCTTCAGCACGCTGCAGTGAACCGTAAAAAAATAATTGCATACTTTTGCAATACAGCGACATGTTACACAGGAAACAAGCTTTCAGGTACTGTATAATTCATAATTCTGTACTAAATGACTTGTAGCGCACAAGCCTTAAAAGACAACGTAATATTAATAACCACTGTATAATAAACGTAACTTAATATATCCTGTGCACGTCCGCCGTCCCGCAGGTCGGTAACTTCTCTAACAGGCAGCGGCTCGGTCGCTCGTACTTAACTGCGTCCCTCGCGCATGCGCTGTGCATAGTCCCTGAGATATCGAAGTTGCCCAATCGTGGCACTGGTCCATTGATGGCACCTTTCCCCTATAGGTGTTAATAAAGACAGAGAGAAAATAAATGTGTAGGTAACGCCTTGTAAGAAATAGCTCTTATGCAAAATATTATAACACTGAGTGTGCACAAATGTGGAGCGTTGGATCTCTGGTGTCATTTTCTAAGCTTTGTGGGTATGAGGCGGAGGAATATCCTGGAAGTAGAACTCTATCAGTGGCTTCAGAATAGTAGGAAGTGACCTCGAATGGACAGTTACGGCCACCTGTTTATTGATAAAAGTTTTCAGGACAAAGTTGTGTTCCAAAACACTTTATTTCACAACCACTTTCGTGAGTGGATCATTTGAATTGTTACGCGTTTTATCTGTCTGCCCGCGAATCACGGACGGCCAGTGTCGGAGAAACTTAATTCTGATTGGCTCACTCATGTAACAGATTGTCTTCACACAATGACCAGCGGCCAGCAGTCAAATGAAGACTGCAAGTGTGCACACAGGACGTTGAAGTCTCGCCCCCGCGTGGATATTTCCGCGGAAAACCGGTGGTTGTAAGTATAGTCAGGTGACAACTACACTTGCACACCGCTTGTTGTGTCCACCACATACGTGCGCTCCTGTCAAGTGGGAAAGTGAATGAGAACGGCGCCTCCGATCTCGGTTTGCTGCCGTTAATCATCATCGCGACGCTACTCCCTCAACCCAGTGGGGAGGGGGGCACAGGCCACTCTGCAGACTCTTATCTTCTTATTGGTTTATTATGATTTGAGGGCAAGGTTAAGGGCGGCTAGCCCGTCCCGTCTGCGGCTGTCCATTGCGGTAACCTGCGGCAGGCTAGCAGTGTACTCTGTCTCATATAAGTTGGCGAGATTTTGACAGTTCGACGAAAGTAGCGCCAAATGTTTACTTTTCGTTTATGTATACTTTCGCCATCAGCTGGGTCGTCAAGTGGAGGCTGTATGTTTTTTATCAACACGCTGTCAGCTAATCCGCTTGCGATTGTACTGTAATGCTAAACAAACTTTGAAGTATTTATAGACTGACATCTGTCTAAAAAATTCGTAGGTTATAAAAGTAAAAATATATAACCTTGCAAAAATTAAATATTTGTCAACTATTTTTCAGTTTATCCGAGACAGCGAATTTGGGTTAACAATTGCGAGATGGTAATTGTAGTTCTTTTCACACTTTGGACGTTACAGCTAATACATTAAGAATTGAAATAAAAATAATTTTGGGGACTTGTTTGACAACGCACTTTCATTCGCCAACTCACCAACGACTTTGCAAAGCGGACGGAAGAACAACATGGCGTGTAATGGACGTAGACGTAACGATTACTGGCCCAAAGGAAATTACCAGTAAACAAAATCGTTGTACACTGAAATACATGTTACTTTTAAAATTATACAGAGAATTTGAGGGAGGATAAAACCATTCGTATATGTTCGTAAAGGTGTTATTTTACACAAGAAAGCTATATTTTTCTGGCTGGTTAGTGGTTCCGGAGAGAGACTGATGGCGCGCATGCATGACGCTACGCTTTTGTGAGCCGAATGTGTTTCTCTGAGCCGAATGCGTTTCTCAACAGAAGGCAGCACTTGGTCTGCCTCCTCATCCCGTCTTTTTAAAAGTTGACTTTTCTCTTATTACTGGCTTGAAACGACATGAGTTTGAAATTTATTTCGTCAAATTATTTGAAAAAATAATTTAACAATTCCTTGCAATATTTGTGTAGACTTTTGGAATAAATATCAAGCGTGTATGGAAACCATGGATGGGTAACGACGTGAAAATAACTCCCAAGGTTTGAATTTGTTTCCTTTTAATACGAATCCTTTTAATGTGCATTTCATTTTGAACACCTATACATTACTACTTTAGCACTAACTATAGTTTGTAACACTAAAAACCGCTGTTTTATGACCACGTAAAATAAAATGTATTAAATAATCTGCGGACTCTTTCTTATCCACGTATTTTCTGCTGGTCCAATGTGCGTCGGCAGTGCACTCAGAATAGCCAACGTAATATTAATTTTTTTCGTTCATGCATCAGCTGATACAGGATTTTATAAATGGCACGTTGTTTGATTCGTATTCATCACGTTGCCACTCACTGACTGTCAAAATATCGCCAACTTATACGCGACAGACCATATTTGTGTTATTAAGGACCCAGTGTAGTGGCAGGAGTACTTGTACCCATAACTGTTTTCCTAAGCCCCCCCCCTTCCCCCCGGCTCATTTTGTACCACCAGCATCAGACCTTTTGGGGGGGGGAGGAGGAAATGGTCTCTAATTAACGGCATTTTGAAAAAGTAGGACTTGCGAAGAACTGCCACGACACCCAGAGTAGACTCCTGACGGTTTCGATTTGATTAAAAGGAATTTACTGGTAAGGTTGGACATGACTGGGCGGTTCGGGGAAGCAAGTCCTCGGAAAATGTGCACGTGTTTGTCTTAACTATTGAGAAGTTACTTGTATTTATAATATATAATGTATTGTTGTAGTTGAAATTAATCAATGTATACATAATAATTAGGTGTTTTGAGAACTCAGCAAACGAAACATTAGACGAACATTGTATTTCTTGAATGCGTGATGTGTTGTACTGGAGCAGAACTTGGTTCATTTCGGGACTGTGACTTATATGTCATATAAAAGTATTATATGTTGGATCTTCCAGTTACAAAACTCAAAGATATATATACACTGGTTGCCTACCTGGCAGGCAGTAACACGTCTCTGTGAACTCAAAAATTTAGTTTTCACTCGAAAAGTGCGAGAGTTAGACAATTTTTATAAACAAATTTATGTTGCTAATTTTGCCGGCATGTCATAATCTCTAGTCAAAGATGAGGAATTTTTCTGTAACATACTATTTTCGTTTGCAGAAATAAGGGTGGCAACACCCCCTTTCAACATTACGGGATGGGTTACATGCACACGACACTTACTTTATTAATGATTACCGTTTAAATGATTAGTAAGCANTTCAACATTACGGGATGGGTTACATGCACACGACACTTACTTTATTAATGATTACCGTTTAAATGATTAGTAAGCATTAATTTGTTTCTGTCCCGCGAGCAGTTTCCTAAATATGACAATAAATTATCATTTTTCTCACACTTTGGAAGAGTCTACCCCTCTTGCTATTTGACCAGGACAATGGTTTGCCTCTTGCAATATTTNCATTTTTCTCACACTTTGGAAGAGTCTACCCCTCTTGCTATTTGACCAGGACAATGGTTTGCCTCTTGCAATATTTATATTTCCACGTCAGGAATAACCCATTGGAATTTGTCGGTATGTTTTAGACACACGTTATATTTTACCATCCATTTAGCTCTTGTGCATGATTGTAAGTTGGTAACACTGTTCCAGTATTAACTCTGCATTAGTTATAATTGATAAACACCGGTTCTGAGTTCTTGTGTTTCGGAACACACTCAAGTCATTGTTGTCTTCGGTGGATTGTGAATATCCGTGCGAAGTAAAGTCTAAGCCATCGTATAAGTAAGTAGGCCTATAGAGAAGCGAAATGGCATGGCGTTTTTTTTGCTGTGGCTATAAACATCCGCCGATTGGCTGCACAAGTGTCTAGGCACGAGCTCTATGTTGAGTGGCCGCGAAATTATTATATTGGTTTGGCTATCGGCTGGCGAGCAAGTAACCAGGACACAAATTATTAAGATGTTAAACTTCCGCTCATAGTTCCAGTCGTAGACGCGACCTAAATGGCTTCACTGACCAGCAAAATTTGGAACGCCGTTCACTAATTACTGCCTCGTAACCTACATGCCAGCTCGCAGCCCAGTCTGTCAAGGAACATTTCGAAGCCTGCAGTAGCCAACTAGCCAATTCACGGTTACTTCCAACTTACCTGAAACCCTGCTTCAGTTCTACTTTCAGGATATCCATCCTCCTCATGCAGACAAAGGTTACCAGAGTTTAGAAATTTACACCAGGCGGGCAACGCACCGCCTTCGTGCACACTCAGTGTAATTATATTTTTCATGAGAACTATTTCCGAGACTGCGACGAAAGCCGAAGAAGGCGATGCGCGGTGAGTATGGAGCGGCGCCGACCAGCATCCTCGTCCAGCACGGCTCCCACGTGCAAGCGTCTGGGAGCTGCCCCGCCGGGGATCGAACCNTCCTCGTCCAGCACGGCTCCCACGTGCAAGCGTCTGGGAGCTGCCCCGCCGGGGATCGAACCCGGCTCGCCTTGGTGGGAGGCGAGTAGTCTTACCACTACACCACGGCGCCTCCCACCAATATTTGAATTACAACACTTTTTAATTGGGTATGTAATACGCGTATTTTTTTTTAATACAGGCTACAATGTTTACTAAAATATAAACTAAATAAACAATCGGTACGCAATTTCCTAAGCTCCAAACTCCGTTATTTTGCAATATATTTTGCAAACTTACAGATTCATCTCTTCGCACACCTGCGATTTATAATTTTAATTTTGAATGAATATTTTACTTAATTATTTAGACTCGTGTTTTGCACCTGTGTTAAGAAATAATGTTGTCACCTCCGCTATTTAACAACTGCATGATTTNATTATTTAGACTCGTGTTTTGCACCTGTGTTAAGAAATAATGTTGTCACCTCCGCTATTTAACAACTGCATGATTTGAAGTTATAATAACGCAAATTGTTATAGGGATATTGCATAGTAATGGACGTTCTCACATGTTCAGTAATTTATATTTTAAGTGCCCGCCTACCTGCAGTTATTTTCCGCGTATGAGGCTGAGAAGCGCGGGAGCTATAAGGACGACAATGCTACGCGCTTCAAGTACGTTATCACCGCTACGCGTGGGGCTCTGAACTGGCGTGCAATGGTTTAATAGACCTACGCCTACCTGTGGTACTTTAAGCGGCGACCCTGTAATTGTATTGGTGGAATGTCTATAGCAACGTTGTATGTTAATTCCGCAGAAATTCACCCTTAATACTTTAACCTAAAATAGTCAGGAAATGTCGTTTATAGCCGTTTTCAGGGCCTGAAAAAAGGCGTTTGCAGTAAGCGACGGAAGTGTTACGTCATTTCGTGTGCAAACAGATTGTGCACAGGCGAAAAAATTGTTTTAAAACATGTGTTTCACACTCACTGCAACCCAGTTTAAGTGCTATCTAGCCAGGGGTCTTAAGATGTTTATAGCTAATTTAATTATGTAAATAATAAATAGTTAATATGTCAATAATTTGCAGTAAATAATAAACGTATTATAAAAATGTAATATTTAAAAACAGAAGCTGCTAAAATGAGTTATGTGTTTTTTCGAAACACTCAAAGTAATAATTGTTGTGACAATAATATACGTAGGTTTTTTGAAATTTTACATCCTCACTTTATCGGCGCACGTACGTCTATGGCGATGCAAATTTTTACGCGCTCGTGAAGAATGTACATTATAAAGTAAGAAATACTTATCAGGTCTTTCTTTATTGCATACTTAACCATTAACGAGATATCAAACAAGTAAGTGAATTGTACAGCTACTCCACTATGTACCACATACTTATGCTCGGCATACACAATATGCGTTACTATATGCTGTTCACGGTAAAGTGAGAACTTTTGAGGCCCTAGTTACTTTTTCCTATAAGTAATTTTTTATCCTTTTACCATTTTTTCAAATAAATATTACCATGTCAGTAATTAACACAGTATATATAATCGAAAGGTAAAGTTTAAGGCTACAATAAACTATAATTATTGACCATTATTCCAAATGAGCGAGGTTCAGAAAGTGCTCAACTAACAGTGAATATCCTATATCACGTTATTGTTCTACACATTTATTTTTCTTCAGAAAGATACCTATTGTGCATCATTCATATTGGTGATGCGGAAGCGTAACTGTGTAGTCTTAGAGAAGGATTACTTATCAGCATGTAAAATCGATTTAAGACACCACGTTGTTATTTTTCTCTGAAATTCGCCATTTTCAACGACTTTTAGTTCAGATTTAATAAAGGACAAGAATATGTGCAGTGTGGCGAAACTCTTTTACTATGGATAGCATATTAGTATACGATAAACATAATATTACAAAGTCTTAGTGTGAATTGTAGCATCCTGATTGAAGGATAAATTGCATAATACTTAACAAGCAATTAATAAATATTTTATTTAATATTTGAATTTTTATTTATTTATTTAAAATTGGCTATACACGTCTGCTAGCGACATACAGGACATAATGATGCCCTTCTAATTGATGCCTGTGTCATTAGCCTCACTTATAAAATTATAATAGGACATTGCTAAAATTAAAAGAAATAATACTGAATAGTTTATTTTAATGGACAGAAATCAAAGTCGACTTATGTAAATCATAATATTTTTACGTGAACCAAAACAGTTATACGTTTAAAACAGTGAAAGTTTCATAGTTAAGTGAACAATGTCTAAAAAATTAAGTGTATTATAATTATTAATAAAATGGTATTAAAAAACGCAGAAAGACCAATAGCGTAAACAATGTCACGCTGGAAAGTGTATATGAATATAATACAGTAATATTGGATTACTATATCTAAAAATAAAAAAAGTTGTTCATAATTTACTTTAAAAGTTTGCCTTTTTTAAGAACATTCAGAATATCGATGGTTTGCAAAGTTACACTTCTTCTGTTAGCTGTCTTAGGAAAATGCAATAAACATTTTACAAAAAATTGCTTCATAAAACTGATAAACGGTAGTATGCTAATGATAAAGTGAAGTTTATTCCTTTGCCGTGGATTACAAGATATTCAATGTTTTGATTGAGATTGGATAATATTTTAAAACGACTTTGATAATATTTCTAAAATCTAGCGGCCCCACAGCGGTACATGGATGCAGTGTCTTGACTCAATGTATAAGAAGCGATTAAAATTAATATTTAACCAAATAATAATTGTTCTCCCAGCATCCAACGTAAGGAAAAATATAGCGATTAATGCAGATTAGAATTCTACTGATTTTCGTCACGTTTNATCCAACGTAAGGAAAAATATAGCGATTAATGCAGATTAGAATTCTACTGATTTTCGTCACGTTTCAGCGACTTCCTTAAAAAGTGGCCAACAATTCATATTGCACAAGCGTAACCAGACCTACCTGCATATCCGTTTGTTTATGTCACACTATTTCTCCTCTGAATACGAAGACGTTGTTTTGACCCTCCACGGACAAAAACTGTTTAGCAACCAACTGTTTTCGAACCGATGTTAATGCTTAAACATTTGAAATATGTAATGACAAATCGTAGGATATTGTCGCCCCGGGTAACGGTTACGTACATTAAGCTGAAATATAAGCGCTTCCACTATATATATTCTACTCAGAGCTGCCAATAGCAGTTTATGCCCTAAAGGAGACACATAAAAAATAAGAGTGTCTAAAATAGTGCATGTGTTCGAATATACTGTTTATTTTAAGTTCACACTCTAACAAACGATTTTCAAGGTAAACATTATGTTGTTAGTGATAAAAGTGTCGGAAAGCGAAATTTATTTATTACAAACTTTCCATAGCAAACTTAAAAACGGATATATAAAATGCAATAACGTTTGAAACATCTAAATAGAGATAATCCCGTAGTTTTATAGAAAAGTATGTCTCCAAATCACAATTTTAAGAGCTACGATAAAAATAAATGTTTTTAAGCAAAATCATTTATTTATGAATTGCTTCATACTAAATTTTATTTCATTAACACAAAATATCCAAAAATCACATAAAACATTTATTCGCTTTTAAGTTTTTTGTTAAGTAAGCAGAAGTTTTTATTTTGTTAATTTGCGGAGTGTCCGCAGACTTTTGTAAACACTCTCGTATTAGGCACATATAAAATTGAATTGGGAAGAGAGGACTAACATATTTAATTGTTAATTTTTCACTCTAAGGACGGTAAATTTTGCTTGCGTATTGCGAAAACAGAAAAAAAAATCGTTATGAGATCTGCATAACACTTTCCATTCTCCAGGCATGATTTTGCATATAACGTGTTCATCTTAAACACTGATTCGCAAGTTAATAAAAGTAATGAAATATTTTCCTTTCCGAAAACTTCATTAATTAATTCCCATTGTAGGCCACGAGAATTTTATCCAGCTTCCCCTTTCCCCCCAACCTCCAACACTCTTTCTCACTCTCTATCGCTGCCTATGTAACTGAGAAAAATGTTATGTTGAATCAAATAAATCTTTTTTGGAGGAATCAATATTATATGTCTGTAAAAGGCCAGTGGAATATATTGTTGTTTAAAACAAATTATTATTTTGTATTTGGTTTATGTAACTAAATAATTTTTCGGTTCTGGGTTCATTAAACGGCTTCGGTTAATATAAACAAAGATTACGAGTTCGACTGAGATTCTGACCTTAGTTCATCTAATTACGAGCGTTACTCATTCGAAAAGTCAGCTAAAGTGACTTACGACGAAATTTGAATGTTTTTAGATAAATTCTTTTCAAATAGTGGACAACCTGCAGAAATATGTATTTCAAGTTTTACAGATCTATTTGAAGTTTCCCGCTGAACTTGTTATATTAGGATGTTTATACAATTATTAAGCATCAATATGAGCACTAACCACCACCTGTACTATAATAATTATGAAGAAAAAAATGCAAACAAACACTCAAGATTTACTTTCAAACCAAGGCAATGAAATGAGTGAACCAAATAAATATATACTGTTGATTGAAAAAAATATTTTGTTGACAGTCTAATTGACCCGACACAGAGGGTTTTTTTTTTAATTCAAACGTGTATTTTGTTAGACGAACACAATTAGTTATGGTGTTTTTCAATTTTTGTCTACTCAGCATGATATTTTTTTGGGACAAATAAATATACTTTTTGGCTCTACCCAAACAAATATTTTGTTGGCTGTTCTCTCAGTGATCTCTCTCGGCAAGTCTGCTCCTGCTTGGCAAAATCTGTCCACATTGTGTGATTATGTTAGCTGCAGGCTACTCACGGGAATGTGAGCACTTTTTAAGGCTCTCACAACACAATAAATTTTTCTTAACGCAGCCTCGGATGTTAACTTTTGAGAGTGATGGAATTTACACACTCTGTTTATTAGTTGCATGGCAATGCTTCTATTAAAAAGTGACGGAAAAGATAAAAATTGGCTCAAATGAATAATTTAGCAGGGCCTTAAAAAGTGCTCAGTTTACCGCGAATAGAATATATCAACCGTGCAACTGACGTTAGTGTTTTTGTAACTCGACACTGAAAGCATGCATCCCTTCACAGCAACAGCTGGCTGGGCCGTTGTGCTGTGGGATATGCGGCTTTAGCGACGTCTGCGACGCGCGACAGCGTCCCGCGTGGCGACGCTGCAGCGAGACGTCGGAATGCGTCGACGTGTTCGCTTCGTCGCACTCGAAGAAGATCTCTGGCTCGCGCGGACGACTTCCGTGGTGTGGGACGTTCCCACGAGTTCCCCGATAAAGAAGGCGAACAACTGCATTTCGTCGGCGGCACTGCTGCTCTGTCACGGTTAGCTGAGCACTTTCTAACGCCATTCGGGAAATAAAATCCCCGCCTTTGACTGCGCCGTGTTGCTGGAGAAGTTTCGCGAGTATGGCGCTTAGAAACGAAGGAGCTCCAAGGGCGATCTAGGGTATGTGCATCGAATGCCTGGTCGCCTTTACGCGCAAGTCGCTCCTCTGGCGTTCTGTTTTTTCTCAGCTCAAGTCATACAGCTGTCAGTGTTTTGAGCAGGAGCAGTTAAATATGTGGCATATCATGTGACATATCTTACATAATGGCGGATAAAAGATGCTCCGTGTAGATACAGTTGATAGTTGTAATATGTAAAGCCAGCATACAAAGATAAGTAGGAATTTATTACATAATTTCGACCATATATAATTCTAAACTACAAAGCTATAAAGCCACCATTTAGAAAATAAGTGTCTAACATGTTTAAAACACATCACTTAACCTCATCTGCATCAGTACTACTTGTTTGTCAAATTTGGTAGGGAAATGTTAAATTTTTTACAGACAAATGACATAATACATTAAATTACTCATGAGACGCTATCTTCCAAAATGGCTGACAAAAGTCGTTGTGTATTTGAATATATGATACTTGTAATATATACTTTCAGTATACATAATGTGTTTGAAATTGGTTAAATTGCATGGCAGATATACCTCATAAATATATAATTTGTTTTTATGGTCGCCATTCTGAAAATATGTACCTGATAAAGTAAAATTACTTACGTTTTGTTGGCCTATGATAGTAAAACATAACTGCCAAATGGGATAAAAATTAATTTACACCTATAATAAAAAATATTTATTTTCTTAACTTGGTGATATTTTCCCAAATGTCGGACCATTAAAATTATCATTCCCAAAAATATAATGCTTACTTGGTCCTCTGCCAGTGCACAAAATTTGGTTTAAATGGGTTCAATTGTTCCCAAGATATGACATATTGCCCCAAATATTAAAATGGCCACAATTTTGAAAGTAAAAGCCCGAAGTGGTCGAAAACTATATGAGTCAGGTGCCCTTGTTAAGTATAATATATGTACTAAGTTTGGTGAAATTAGGTTTTCTCATTCGAAATTGAAAATGGGGAAAAACGCGCAGATACACACACACATAGACACAGAGACACACATACACACTGGCAGGAAAATGATCTCATAACCCTTTCTTTCCTTCGGAAAGTAGCCTAAAAAAAATTTCAATATTAAGTTTTCGTTTAAACATTCCCTGTACAAATTTTTGTAATTTTTCTGACAAGTTGTTTATAATTTTACAAATAATTGTTACAGTACAACATTTTCTCGTGTACATTTTCTTGTTTGTAGAACAGATCTCACGAAACGTTTGTACTATTGTACTATACTTAACTGTATCCACGAGCTCAAGCAAAGTGGCTGACACCTAACAATACTGTACTGTTTGTGCAAAAACTATGGGTGATGTAATGTGTAAAACAACTCAAATACTTATAATAAAACAACGACATCTTTAAAAATACGTAACGCTATAGCTCATTAAATTTTATTGTTTCATACCTATACAGAATTATTAAAATGTAATAAATGCGTTCTTTAATATACTTAACCGAATAACTTCACTGGAATTTTATAAGTATTTAATACTGTGTTTAGTACAAAAATAATTGTAAAGCTCACAAGTCAAGTTGGTGCTGTGGGAAATGGCGTGGAGAAACAACACACGGTGTGTCCGGTCCCATTGCTGGCAATAGGTAGGTTATTTTTCTCGTAAATTATATAATTTTTTTTAATGTTTTTACCTTATTCTCCATAATTAATTCATCTCATTTGTTTTCTAGAAGAAAAGAGTAATTTTATGCCAACTTCTCAATAATTTAAGTCGTAATACCATTTTATCATTTGTAATATTACAAATATCTCTTTCGCATATTTAAAGAGAAAACAGTTTCTAGTTAAACAAATAATTTTTTCGGCAGCTGTGTTTTTAAGGAATTTTGTAGTAAAATTGCAAAAATATTATTACAGTATAAATCAGGTGGTACAGTAAGCAATTGTACGCGACCGTGTTCAGAAGAATTAAATATTTGTAAAAAAAATTTCATTTTTCGAATACAGACAGAAAGTTATTTCTCGATACCCACCGCCTTGATGACGTATTTAAATATTTATGCTGTGTTATTTACTTTCTCATTTATATACAGTTTGTGCTATTTAAACACAATAATAAAATGTGTAAAAATATTCATATGTAAAGTTTATTTTTAAACCCTCCTTCCATTTTTTTATTCTTGGTGACTGAAGACAACAAAGTTAAGGTAGGCCTACATATGTTTAATAATAGTCGAAAGCAATGCATTATTTGTGTATTTACTTCATTACCAAAGCAAAAATTCTTCTATAGAAACCCTTAACACTCACCGCACCCCCCGGTATTTAGGTGGTTCGCCTAATGATCATAAACATAATACCAAGTGGTATCTGCTCATCAGTAAAGATCTAAAGTGTTCTTTAAGTCATAGAAGTAGTATTTTACCATTTCTTTGAAATCCAACGATTGATTCACCTTAGATTAGTGTTTAACTTCTAACTGCTTTGGCTTTATTTTTCATTTCGGAATTCAAAGCCACGTAAAGAATTTGCAAAAAACGTTTTTCATGAGATCATGATGGCGCAGACTATTATTTTTAAGGTGGAGTCCAACGTATTAATTTTGTAAAATTGTTTGAAATTTACAAATAAAAATACAAATTTTAATTTCGTGCAGTTCTATTCTTTTGTTCTTGAAAAGTTATTTTCCAATACTCTTGTATTTTTTCCATGCTATTATTTAATATCACAAAGAAAAATAATAACATGCTTAAAGTATAGCAATTAATTTTCAGCCGTTAAGGCTCGGTTTCACTTCTTTTGTTAAAAATTCTTTCCGCGTTATTATTTCGGATTCGTTGTAGTCACTGACTATTTACGATCATATTGAATTTACATTTTACGAGTTGTTTAATACTTTTGTGCTTAATTTTAATTTTATGTGATCTGCTAGTTGTGAAAAGTCAAGAACGTATTGATATTTTGTTAATAAATTCCTGTATTTAACAAGAAGGAAAACAACACACAGTGCAAATGAGATACAAAAGTAGAAAAAAGTATTAAATTGTAAATTTTCTATAACAACATTTTTTTAACAATACCTCTGAAAAGGAAACTATGACACGAAAAACGTCTGCAAAAGGAGCGAAGTGTACCTATCCTTCTACGCTCCGGGATAGAATTTAAAGTAGAATATTTATCTTTAGAACATAATACGATAGGTACTACTATAAGAGAAACATATTAATTTTCAAATGGTCCCACAGCGTCTCTTGATTGGCACATGTAGCCTTTAAGTGGATATTAAGACGATTTCACGTTACACGCAACATGCATCATGCTGTGTCTTCACTTGCACGTCAAACGTCGTGTTTTTGGTGCTATATTACGATGATTCACGCAATAAAGTTAACTTAATGTTCCTACTTAAATGTCTGCGAAGATGTGTTGCTGCTTTTAAGATCGAAAACTTTGAGCATTTAAGTTATACAAGCGTATTTGTATCTTTAATTATATTTGGCAATGACAGTTTGCAAGAGTATGACGTTCGCGGTTGATACAGACTCTGAAAACCACTAGAAGGTGTCCATAACCTCCATAATTTAATGTAGCTGGGAGATGCAGACAGTTAACGTGTATATACGAAAGAACCGTTGGTATTAAACATTGACGTACTTCGGATTATTAAACTGTGTTTCGTAAAGTGGTAAAATGCCAGATATAATGTTAAACTTTATGCATTTCATGCAAACATTTATATTCTACTGAGAATCATAATTGTTAAACTTTGATTGTATAGAATCGCCCAAAATATTACGAATTGGGAAAGGAAATTATCCAGGCCTAAATAAAACAAAACAATTAAAAACAAGGA